>JAVJIF010008195.1:0-195388 GCA_038442645.1 Agave tequilana | reverse complement strand
TTTGATGTTTATAGATTATTATGTTAATGTCATGATTATTAGACCCTTGACATGCATGTATAGCCTTTTGAGACACCCATGTTCAATATGGACTATTATTTTTGTGTTCTCACCATTGTTTAGCTATCATGTTTATTTAGCTCTAATAACATGTGAATTTACATAATAATCATGTTTATGTTTTTCATGTTTATTTATATCTTGTTTTATGCTTCATGTTTTGATTACTTGTTTAAATGTTAGTTTTCATTAAGACTAGGTATATACTTGTACATATAGTGGGCCACAAATAAATCTACATATGTTTGTACTTGAATGCTTATTTGAACCCATTAGATGTGCTAGTATGTCTAGTTTTGATGATCCATTCATTTTAAACTTGTATTCTCATTTTTGAATTTGTTTAATGATTTCTCGTTTAACTTCATGTATATGTCCATTTTATCTAAATTATTGTTATACATATACATCCTTTGAGCCACGTGCCTTCATGCATATATCTTTGTGGACTCGTTATGTTTGGATATGTATGTATACTTTAGTTTATATAAGACATACATATGCCTTGAAGATTAAATAAGTTTTGATGATTTTCATGTTTTAAGGAATATTGAGCTTGATTGCATATTTCCATGATGCCATGTTTCACATCACACTTGTGCACTCACTTTATTAGTTTCTCATGATTTTGTTTTCATGAGTATGATATGTGCCTTATGATTTCGAGTGTTTAGTGCCATGTGTGATTTACATGTGTTTTATGAAAAATAATTTTGTTTATTCCTTGCTTGAAGGATTCGTACTAGTTTAGAAGTTTTTCATTTAACTAGTTGCGGGATGCTTCGATATGGTAGAGATTTTCAAACATACTTTATTTTTCAAACCTATTTTGAAAACCCCTACCTTCCAAGGGTGGTTGGATGGGAGATCATGCTCATGTATGCTTTATAGTGAAAATCATTTTAAACTTGAACATGATTGGGAGGATAGGATATGAGATATACATTTGATATTATTGTTGTTTCAATTGGTATCATTGGATTCTTTCAATTGGTATCAATATTGACATTTTTTGTATACTCATATATTTGTATGTATGTATGCTTTCATTTCATATAGTATCAATTTCGATTGTATCTAATTTTCATACATATATTTTTATGCTAAAGCTTGAATTTTTAATGACCATCATGTTTCAATTGATTAGTTTTCAATTGGTATCTTAAACAAGCTTAAGCATTGTTTTACTTGGTATTTCATAAAGGGGGAGAAAACCCATATTTTATCTTTCAATTGGTATTTAGTTTACCATGGGTTTTGCATTCCACTCCCTTACTTTATGATAAAAAATAATAAATTAATTTGATAGCATATGTTTTAATGACAAATTCTTACAATTGGTATCATTTTGCATCAAGATGTTTATTTGAATGTTTTCAATTGGTATCAAGATTTTTCTTTTATTTTCTTAAAATTGGTATCAATGTTTTATGTTTCCTTTCAATTGGTATCAAGATGCACTACTTTGACACATTCTTAATTGGTATCAAATTTATCTTATTGAGAAAACTCAAAATTTTTAATAAGAAGTGTTAAAAATGTTTTGATATGATTATATATGCAAGGAGAGCTTAACATCTCTTCTACATATAGATTCATGTTGAGTGTATCTTATATTGAGGAGCTTGACAACTCTTCTTTATGCAATACACGTGTGTGGGGGAGCTTCACATCTCTTCTTATGAATTGTATATTTTGTGTTATGTGAATTAGGGCTTGTCATCCTTCTTCATGTAATGCATATATGTAGGGAAGTTAAACTTAGCGTCTTCCTCTTCATGAATGTATATCGCATATATTCTTATTATTGATTTGTTTCATGTCACCCCTTTATTGATTCTTTGTTTCGAACAAAAAGGGGGAGAAGAATTTATTGATTTGTTTTTACTTTGACCCTTTGTGATGATTGACAAAAAGGAGGAGAAGTATTTGAGTTTATACATGTTTTATATGCACGTTTTGTTTTATTTATTAGTTTGTCGTTTAATTGTTTAATTGGTATCAAGAGCATTTCATTGCTTTTAAGAGCATGTTTTATTGATATCAAGAGTACGTTTTATGCATATCTATGCATTCATGTTTAAGAGCTTACATTGCATATTTATTTGTTTATTGCTATGCATGAGTTAAGGGGGAGCTTCTTTGAAGCTTAACTTAATCCATGCATATATAACTCCATGAGTTTTGTCATCATCAAAAAGGGGGAGATTGTTGGCCCAAAAGCCTTCCACTCTAGTTTTGATGATGATTAACTCATGTAGTTATGTTTACTAATAATCTTGTGATTTTAGTTTCAGATCATTTAGCAAGATATTAGTTGGTGATTAGCTTCAACAAAGGAGTTTTGGAAGCTTTCACATGGTAATTTCAGAGTCCGAGCTTCAAGATCATTCATTGCACTCGTTCGTGGATCACGGTTTGGATCGAGTCGACTTGAAGATGGAAGATCGTCAAGAAGACTTAAGTATCCTAGTTTAGTTTAGTGTGTTTTAGATCCATTTGTAAAGATTAGATAGTTGATATGCTCAAGTGCATAATATACACACGTTTTTATGTTTTGGTATTTTTAACAAAACATATTTTTGAATTAAAGACAAAAACTATGATATATATATGTTTCATGTATATTGGACCTATGTCCATATGCAACATGCTTCAAGTTGGTTTAATATCATGTTTTGTATTTGGATAAGTTTTGGACAAAATAAAATTTCATTTGAAAAATCCAAGTTTGGAAAATACGGGTTTTGGTTTTCGGTAATTTTTCCATAACACAAAAATGGTTCAAAATGTTTGATAATTGTGTTGAAATTTTTATCACATATTTATATAACATATATTATGTTAGAAACTTTTTTTGTGGACTTTTAGAAGTGTTATGGGATTTATTAGATTTTTCTAACCCAGTTTTCTGACCCAATTTGCTGCCTGCCAGGCTCTGGCGGTCGACCGGCCCGGTCGACCGGGTTCTAGAGTCGGTCAACCGGTCGGTCGACCGACGTGCACAGACTTGTGCACGTTGGCCAGGCACAGGTGATTTCCTGTACTGAGGCTTAGCGTACGTATGTGAGGGTTTTCCGCCCTGCGTATGTACGTCGCCATAACGTCTTCGTACCTGCGGGATCGGGGCATTATAACTGTAATATGATTACTCCACGTACTTAATATTTACATGTTTATCTTCATCACGATTCACTGTAAATAGATGTAGTTGGTGACACAATCCAGACTTGTTAATTGATATTAATGATATTATATAAGGTAATGTTGTGGTAATACCACTGTAGTCACATGCTAATATGACTCTTGTATATCTATACCGATTGTTATTATAATTATATTGTATTACTGGTATTTAATCATATATTATATATTATCGTGATTGTACTATTATAATATATAATACTGCTTCCTTTATTTTACCACTCACTAGGTCGCTTTCTGACGACCCTGGGTTTGCGTGCCCAGGTTAGTTATATGCGATATCGTCTTGTCAGATATTTTACTAAATTCATATAGGAGTCCCGTCATCGATACCATTCATCGGTATCTTTATTATTTAGTCTTTATTTTTTTTATTTATCCATATTTCTATATCTATCATGATCACTAATCTCCTTTCTGCAAGTATTCTTGTACTTATTTAATGCTAGAACTATTATGAATATTGTGTTTATTTCTTGTACTGTGGCTTAGCGTACGTATGTGAGGGTATTTTCACCTTGCATATGTACGTCGTCGTAGGGTCCCCGTATCTGCGGGATCGGGACGTTACATATTAGGTGTGCTTAATAGGTGCACTAAGTTGTAAAGATCGGTGGGACTCTCTTATTAGGGTTAGGGGCGTCATGAGAAAGCCACTAATTAAAGAGTTTTATATAGACATGAAGTCTCTCTCTGCAGTCACGCATTGAACTCTACCCATAGGAGGCTAGGTTAAGCAGAGAGAAGGCTCTCCATCCCGTTCTCTACAGCGACGATCTAGATCGGGTACAATTCATTAATCCCTCAAGAGGTTTGTCCTTTAAAAGTTCTCTACAATTCATAAGATTTATCATACATGCTATTTAGATCAGTACATAGAAACAGTTGACCATTTTATATGTGATACGAATTCTTATAAGTGGTTTCAGAGCCTTGCTACATTATCTATGTTTTGAGATCAAATCATGTATGATTGATTGATGATAATGACGATTTGTGCAACGCATATGACTGTTGGAACATAACTAGACCGTGCGAACTTTATTTATTGTGTATTAGTCATTTCTTGCTAATTGTGTGTTATGGCGATGAGGCAATCTTGGATGGTTTGCTTCATTGCTAGCAATCATTACAGCATTTAGGGGTTGTTTGTTTCGCCGTAAAAGGCATAAAACTCTTAATTCGTAAATGATTTACAACCCAATTACAACTACGACGTTTGTTTGGACCGTAATTCGTAAAAGATTTACGCAACTCAACTATCACTCACTTGCAACCCTATTACCACTCACTTGCAACCGAGTTACAGTTAATTTTGTGGTCATGCAAATTTGTATTATTTTTTATGTTAATATTATTTTTTATTATTTAGTATTTTTAATATTTATTTGCAAGTATTAAAATTTTTTAAATCACCAAATAGTTAATTTTGTTGTCAACTTTTTCACTTACGACGTACACATTACGACAACCAAACACCGTAAAATACAATACACTTTTCCACTTATAAGTTTATATTACCAACCAAACACCGTAAAATTTACATACATGTAACTCATTTATAATTGTAAAAGATTTTATCAATTACGACTTATTACATGTTTAGTCTTATCCTGTGACACTCCTTTTGCTTGTATCTCAGTTTCATGAACCCCATCATTACATTGGGATTCGACTTTAATCCTTAGAAATCTCGAGTGATACTTTCATGACATGGAGGGATGATATTAAAAAAATAAATAAAAACAATCGGAACTCAATTCAAAATATAAACATGATCTTGTCTTATCTGTTTAGATTTTTTTGAATTGCGAACTAATTTCGGTTTGATTGGATCTGTTGAGATCTGTGAGAATTTTGAACTAATTTTTAATTGAGAGCATTATTTTGAATTGATGACATGATTATATCTTATCTATTGGGATTTTTGAATTGAGAACTAATTTCAGTTTGATTGAATCTATTGAGATCTGCAAGAATTTTGAAAAGGATAGATTGCATATTATAAATTCAAACTTGCATGCATGATTAAACAGTTTATGCCCATGCAAACATAAGAAGCAACCTTTTTTTTTCATGATTACAAGTACCATTATTTCACCATATAATATAAAAACTGAGGATTCTTTTCATGACCTTGTTGACCTAAATTAATGATAAGAGAATATCAAGCGTGGTTTAAAAGAAATATTGTTGATGTTGCATACTTCTCTAAGTTTGTGATGATAAGAGTCGTTGTTCATTTAGAATAACTGATAATTCATGATCTTTATGTAACTGTTTTCTGCTATTGTTTACAATTTTAGAGGTGAAGAATGCTATTTGGAAGATGTTTAGGATTAAATCAATAATCACATGATTCTGATACAACAATCAAGAGCAACCTTTTCTTTTTTATTTCTTTGTGAGCGGGCCTCAATGGCTCAAGAAAGTCCTCAGTAGAAAAAAATTTTTGGTTTGAACTGAATGTCTGTGTTTCTATTGACAATGGGCAATAAAATATGAAAAATTTGTTTTGAGTTTGATTTATTTCACTGATTATTTTCAGTCAGATTTTGTGATTTTATGCATCAGGAAAAGCTCGCATCTTTATTCAATATTTTGGTAATCTATATTTGTAAGGTGATACGTTTGGAATTTTAATAGTTAAATTGAACAATATATTCTCCTTATGGTTATTTTCAAAGATATACAGAATATTGCTTTTTCTATTAAATTCTGAGCTTCTTGATCTTACAAATTAGATTGATCTTCAATTCATAGGAATTAATTTGATGATCGCCCAATGCCCAATGACCGCCCTAGAAATAAAAGAAATTTATCTTGGGTTAGGGTTTCAGATTTAGTTGGGTTTAGTGTTGTGATAGTTGCTATTAGTATCCAATCAACTTTAGATACCTACTCGAGCTGTGAATGGGAATAAATGTGTTCAATTAAAGTTTATGATTTTCACTAATTTTATTAGTGAAAACGAATATTATCACATTCCATAAAGTACAGTATCTCGAATAGGGTTTATGTGAGATAAGAATAACGATCATTTGAGTAAAAACCTAATATGACTAGATATATTTGCCAAAAGGTAGACTATTTGCTAACATATTTTATTTTATTCTTATTTTGAGTTCACCTAGTTATGACCCATTAAGATTAACAGTGGTGCTAGGTTACTTAAAAATTTTATATATTACCCAAGGGTGACTATAAAAATTTTAGGTAACCTAGGGGGGTAAGATAGACTACACATTTCGGAAAAAGGATAACCCTAAGCCCAAAGGATATGAAGTATCTGTAATTGAACCGAACGTGATCAATCTAGTTTTGAACATGATTTCATTAATTAGGTGCAATCATAATTAGTCATTGCCCAAAAAAGATTAAATTATTGATTGTTGGACCTGCAGAGTGGAAAGACATGAACAATGAACACAATATTTCTCTGACTCATACTAACCCCGATAGGTTCGTAATCTTAGATAATTAAATCATATACATTCACCTAATGTTATTATGTGGCAGTAAATATTAATTCAGTTTGAATTTATTTCCATTGCAGTTATGAATTCCACCTTAATCTAGAAGCACTTGATTGGAATAAAGACTTTGAATACTCAAATTATTCGACATGAAAGATGAAACTCCAGATAGTATTATACTGTCTTGACTATAATTATGTGTTAACTGAAGACAAGTCCATTATCTCAAAAGACAGCAACTCAGGTATCTATTAACAAATGGATTATGACTTACAAGATGAGTGTTCTCATAATTAAATCTTCTATATATTCCATTATGTTTGGTGAAATTTCTGAAAAAGAGAATACTAAAGATTTGCTTGTGATCATCAAGTATCAGTTTGAGGGATCTGTCAAGGTTAGGTAGTATAGTGGAGTTCATTGGAACTTTCACAAATTTTAAATCTGGTCATGTTTTAGGTTTGAAAGAAATCTTTTATATGTCATCTTTGAGGCACACTTTGATCTATATTTTAGAATAATTTCTTTTGGATATGATGTCATTTTTAAGAGTTCTGGTTCTGGTGTTAATTTGAATGAATCTGGTTTTATTATCCATCTCCATTGTGATCTGTTGATTCTGATTTGCTTGGCCTATTCAGATTGATATTGGATGCATCATATGAGTAGTTTCTATCATATATCAGTTCTTCTCATTAAGTTTTTCATACTTTGCAAAATGCTCTAGAATTTTCTTGCAGTCTTCTAAGTTATGGCATAAACATTTTGGGCATATTTTCAAAGAGAAGTTACATTATCTTGTGAAGATATGTGTTCTTGACTTTCTAGATTTTTCCGATTTCTCCATGTTAGATTGTCTTCGAGGAAAACTGACCAAATTGAGAAAATTTGAGTCAGATAGGAGTACAGATCTACTTCAACTTTTCCATACTAATATTCGTGGACCTTTTTCTCATTCTTTCTCGAGGAAGTCACAGATATTTCATCATATTCATTGATAATTCCTTTCGTTATACCTATGTCTTTCTCCTCCACCAGAAATCTGATTCCTTAAAAGTTTTCACTATCTTTCGATTAGAAGTTGAGTGACAATTGAATTAAATAATAATAATAATAATAATAAAAGCTGTATGGTCTGATCGAGGGGGAGAATATTATGACTAGATCGATCCAGACAACCACCACTCTGGACTTTTCTATAGTTTTCTTAAAGATCAAGAAATTGTTACTCAAGAACATTATACTCGAATTACAATTATCTTATGTTGCATTATAGAGTGATATTATTCTTGAATCTATCATTATATTTTGATCTTAAAGAGCTTTTTAGCTTAGTAGAGAAAGTACCTTCTAAAATGTTGGACTATGTAATGATTGATTAGGTCACTTTTGACTTATATAGTTGATCTAATTATTGATATAACATAGTGATATTTTGGTCTTATAACCGACTAGCTGAGTGAGATTATGTATTGTTCATTGAATGATTTCATTTCTGTACTCTAACTTTAGGTTGGCGGCATATAAAGTAGTTTAATTTTGCATTAGCTTCTTTTGTCAATTTGACGCGCTAATTTTGACATAGTGCATAAGTCCACACTGAAAAATATTGCAGATCCACTCACCAAAAGACTCTTAGTGACCACCTTTCTGGGACATTTTGCATGCATGGGGATACTAGAGTCGTTTTAATTATTATTTTTCTGAGTGGGAGTATATCTGTGATATGTCCTTTTGAGTGGGAGTTTTTACGTCAATTTTTCAGTAATGCCATTTGTATTCTTAGTACATTCTATATTTCAGTTTCATGAGATTTTTTCTCAGACAGTTATTACGATATCATACAGTTAATATATGGTGTTTTATTTCAGTTGATATTGTTAAATGCGTATTTATAGTGTTAACGTTAAAGTTGTGCAATTGCCTAAATTAAAGTATAAAGTGCCTTTAGAAAAGGCTATTAAGAATTTTCAAGATCGCTTGGGCTGGCGTGGGTAGGCTCCATGACTTTAAACCTTCATCTCAATATGAGCGATGCTATTCATATGACAGTCGTCTAAGTATTGAGATGATGTGTATCTGGTAAGCACAGATTGCAGCATGTGCATTTTCTAAATACGTACTAAATTCCACCAATAAAATATTCTCTCAAAAGTTGTTAGGGTCACATTAGCCCGAAAGTCCATGATACAAATTAGGCAAAAGCATAAAACTTGATCGAAATTTGTCCATGAACCGCGCTAGTCATCCGCTCAGTCATAGTGCTAGTAGTTTAAGTGCACCATGACTAACGATAAATTTAACCTGTGGGTTTTTTTTTTTAAATATCAAAGGATGGCCATCCTTTAAAATAAAATTGTGATATGGGATATTAAAGATTTTCAAAATAAATATTTTTCAAAATTTCAGTCGGGTATGTCTCAAGTGGGAGATTGCAAGATATTTTCTGATTCGATTCATACCCTATTTTCTATCGCATATCATGATGCACATGTGACTTATGTTAGTTAACATATTAGGCATGTCTAACAGGTGGACTAAGTTGTAAAGGTCGGTGGGACTTAGTACTACTTTCTTATTAGGATTAGGGGCATTATGAGAAGGACACTAATTAAAGAGTTATATATAGAGAGAAAGTCCCTCTCTGCAGCCAAGCATTGATCTCTACCCATATGAGCTTAGGTTAAACAGAGAGAAGACTCTCCATCTTATTCTCTACAGCAACGATCCAGATCCGAGTACAATCATCAATCCCTCAAGAGGTATGTCCTTTAAAAGTTCTCTACAGTTCATAATATTTTTCATACATGCTATTTAGATCAGTTCATAGATGCAGTCGATCATTTTCTATGTGATATGAATTCTAACAATCTCACCCTTCATTTCGAAGAAACTGGTAAATTTATATATCTGCAAACTTGAATTATATAATCACTTCCCTCTCTTATACTCAGACTTGTTCATATCTCTGCATTGCATTCATTATGGCAGAGAAGTTCACCACTTCCATCAAAACAAAGAGATCGGGGGAGGAAGAGGAAGAGGATGTCCTGATCTCTTCTCTCTCTCTCTGAATTAGAAAAATCTCTTCCAAAGGGAATGGGGATGAGAACCAAATCCTTTGCATCGTTTGATGAAGTCTGGAAGATGAAATCAACAAGATCTCTTTGTTTTCACGAGCATCTTTTCTTCAGGAGGCTGAAGGTGCTAAGAGATTCAGAGCAGAGGAGGAGGACGGCAACGACGATGATGATAACACTTCGTTGTTTGCTGCGCCTGATACGTTCGCAAGTGAAGAAGGTCGCCATAAAGTATAATTCCAAGTATTCTGATAATTTGGTTGCACGAAAATAAAATGCAAAGTTGTTGTAATTATTTTTAGAATAATGTAGGACATTGATGCTAGCTTTCTAAATGTCTGATTTATGTCATATCAATTTGGTTTCATATATCATCTGTGTAGATCACTTGATGAATGTCTTCTGGTATTGCTTCTATTGGCACTTGCAGTTCTCTTCACTCGAAGTCTGGACTTCACTGCAGATATTCCCTATCTCAGGGTCTCGGCTTCGCAGCTCCATTGATGGGATTTTTCTTACTCTAAAGCTAATGTGAACCCAACTTCGCAGTTGGGATTTCCCCACACGGAGGAAATATTTGTAGGTACCGCAGATGAGATTTCTCCCTACTCGGAGACGGTGTCATTTTTCTTTGCGACCACTCTCAAGTTTTTTCAAGACAAAATTTTTGAAAAGTTGGTCAACCTTCCGCAAAGATAGCCAGTCCCGAACAAACCAACAATTGAACAACACAGGTAAGATTAAACAATTACTCTCGCTTCCATTTATGCCCAAATTTTTTTTCAAATATCTCCATTACAAATCATTTCAATATTATGTGATTATATCTAACAAGCCATAAAATATCACAATATATTTTTTAAAATTTTTGAAAAGAAATACAGATTCATCCTCTGTCCCAATGTCCACATCGAAAAGCCTTTTCGAAAGCGAACGTGTAACACCCCGTTCCTAGAATACGTACTTAGATACTTATTTTGATTTTTCTATCATATTTCTTTGATTTAGTTTTTGTATTTGTTTTTTTACGATTATTTGTGCGATTGTTTTGAATTGGATCTGGATTCGTGGACTCGGAGTCAGCCCTTGTCTGAACTGGTGACCGATCGTAGTATATTACTCGATTTAATCTTTTCGGTAGTCAGATTTGACTAATTTTATTTTTAAACATCATTTTTTTAATGTTTTAGATTTTTTCTGATTTTTTGAAATTTTTCGGAATTATTTTACAAAATCTTCCAAAACGGTGTCGATTGGTGTCGCCGACCGATTCCCAGATTTTTAATTTTCAAATAGAGGTTAATTTTTGATAACGGCTTTCATATTACTTCTTAAAATCTCATTTTCTATCTACATGTATTTTTGGAGATTTTTCTGAATTTATTGAAAATCCACCGGTTTTTTGTGTCGACCGGTATTGCCAAAAGATTTCAGAATTTTTAATTTAAAAACTACATTGAATTTCCCGAATCCAATTTCATCATGTATCTTAAATAATATTTTCTATTTTTGAGAATTTTTCGGAGCGTTTCTGAAACAGTCAATTTTTATCTGCATTAAATAATATTATTTCATTCTCTTCTTTTTCTTTTTCTTTTTCTTTTTCTCTTTCTTTCTTCTCCACCTGCTCCCGTACCCCTCCCTATACTCTGCCGACAGCAGCACCCACTACTTATTCCTCCACCATACTTCCCTCTCCTTCTCTTTATTTTTCCATTTCTTTCTTTCTTTTCTTCCCATTCTCTCCATCACCCACTCTCTCCCACCAACTCTTCCTTCCTCCCCTTGACCGTCGCCTCCACCAGCGCCACCAGCACTGCCACCTCCCCCTATCTAGCACCACCCCTCCCCCAAGTTCCTCTCTCCTTTTCTCCACTTCCGTCCTCTTCAATTTCCACTTCTTCTCCTCTAATTTTCTCAAAACCCATCACTATTACCCTCCTTCTTCTTCAAAATTCACCATCAAATCCTCCAATTTCTCTACTCTCACCACCCCACCACCATCTCCTCCTCCAACTCCCAACACCATCACAACTCCATCAACCAACACCACCACCACAACAACCACCATCATCTTCACCATCAACAACAACAACAACTTCATCAACAAACCCAACCCAAACCCTACCTCCCCTTCCTCCCCTGGGCCACGTCACCCCCCTCTTCGGTGGCCGCGCCGACCCCCTGGCCGGCGGCGGCGGCCTGCGTCGCCGGCCACCATCCACCACCTCTTCTCTTCTTTCTTCTTTCTTTCTTTTCTTATTTCTTTCTTTTTCCTTCTTTCCCCTTTTACCCCCTTCTTTTCCATCAAACTCTCTTTCACCCCCTCTACTATTTTCCAGCAATTCTCTCTCTTTCTCAGTTTTCTACAAGTCTCTCTCTCCAACATCTCTCTCTTTCATTCTTTTCTCCCTCCCTTCTCTCTCCTCTCCTATTCTCTCTCCCAATAAATTAATATTAATATATATTTTAATATATGGATTGGTGGCATGCACATGTTTTTGGTATTCTGAGATTTTACACTATTTTCTGGTGTTTAGGCAAGTACCTTTTCTGGGATATGTTATTCTGGCTTTTATTACATGATGCATCATTATGCGAGTTTATATATGATAAGCGTGTTATTTTCTATTAACATGTTATATGAATACCTGTTGGCCATTATTATAATTCATTGAACTTGTATTATACTTGCATTGGATATGCCTAGATACGCTCCCGCTTCGCTAGGCTTCGCATATCTAAGATTAATTTAATGTTGTTATAGATATGATTGTGAAAAGTTTGAAATGTTTAAACATACTGTTCTCCTGTACCATGTTACATGACCGGGTAATTACCTGATATATGATGTTGTAACTTTGTATTCAACTCACATGATATCGACATGTTAATTACCTGACATTAATATGTTTATACTTGACACCTAATCCTTGACACTTGATGTTTGACACTGGTACTTGACATGTTATTACTTAACACCTGACACCTGATATCTGGAACCTGACACCTGATATCTGGCACCTGACGATTAATATGCTATAACTTGGTACGATACACTTGACCTGATGTTGTGACACCTGACTGGATACTATTATACTGGACACCTGTATTATACTGCTCATTCATGATTATCAATTTTACGGGGACTTGACATGATTATTATATTGTTACCAGACATCTGGTACTTCTGAACTCCTGTGCTTCTGAACTCCCGTATTCTTGAACCCCTGTAATAGGGAGACTCCTGATATTATTCTCATGATGCCATATTCCTGTTGATCCCTGATTAGTCTCTAATTTTGCATAATTTTCATCACATTCTCACATTTATTTGATAATAAATCTGCTAATAATATCTTACTTGCTTGATCTTAGGTCAATGGTGTGCAAATGAAGAAGAAGACCCAAATCACCATTTAATTGGTGATTAAAGGGCTATTAAAATAGCTATTGACCTAAAGAGCTGGTTCTGTCAAAAGCAGGGGCGCCAAACCAGAAACCGGGAGCGTTAGCCGACAGGGGGACAACCGCGCAGCACGCAGCAGGCGGCGCCACGCGCGCCGCCCAAGGACAGCCGCGGAAACGCGGCTTTTGCCGCGTTTCCGCGGCCATACGGCGGCGTCGCGCGCGCCGTTTGGGGTCACTTCTTGTCCCCTGGCCCCCTGTTCCCCTGATGCCTATAAATACCCCCCTGGGGTTCCAGAGCGAGAAAATATACAGATTTTAGGGTAGTTTTGATTTCCATGTTGTAGTTTAGTTTAGATTAGGTTAGTTCTTCTTCTTCCCCATTGTATTTTCCATTTTGTTTTAGATCTTGTATTAGGGAGAGAGAGTGGTACATGCTTGGAATGCAAGAGTGCTTGTAATAGAAGGTGACAATCTATGAAAGGTGCTCTCTTTACCTCTCTATGTTTTCTTCTCTCTAATCTCTTTTACATGTTTAGCTAAACTTTTCTCTCATGGCAACTAACTACTAACCACCAACTAGTTTAACTTCTTTTATGATAATCCACATGAATCTAATAGCCTCGTTTTGGCCTTGCTCTTGCAAGAGCCATTGATGGTTCATGATGATGGATCTAACACTCTAACTTCCTAACCACTAACAAGCTAACATTACTTTACTCCATGCTTACTTTTCTGTAGTATTGATGATTTAAGTGTAGCTTGCACTTGTTTGATGAGTTGGGTTGTGATGAGTTATATATGGGTCATGCTTTGAATAGCTCTTGAACCAAGGACTAGTGTGTTGGCCCAAAGGCCTTCCACCCTAGTTTTGATGATGATTAACTCATATAGTTATGTTTACTAATAATCTTGTGTTGTTTAAGTTTCAGATCATTAACCAAGATATTAGTTGGTGATTAGCTTCAACAAGGTGTTTAGAAGCTTTTCATGATGATTCCAGGGCCAAAGCGTCAAGATCATACATTGCCTAGCCCATGGATGGAGTTTTGGAGCAAGTCTACTTGAAGATGAAGATCATCAAGAGGACTTAGGTATTCCATAGTTTAGTTAGTGTGTTTAGATCCAATTTGTAAAGTTTAGTATAGTTGATATGCTCAAGTGCACACACACACGTTTCATGATTTGAATTTGGTTTTCATGGATAGTAGATCAAAACAAGTTTACTTTATTTCTATGTATATTAGATATGTTCTAGATATACATACATGCTTTAAAGTTACTAGACAAACTTATTTTGACTATCCTATTCATGTTTTGGAAAAATCAAGTTTGACAAAAATACAAGTTTTGTTTTTGATAAAATTTGCAAGACTCAAAAATGAATTGAATATGTTGATACATGTCTTGAAACTTTTATCACTTGTTTGAGTTTTGATATAAAATGATAAAAATATTTTTGGTGATTTTTAGAAGTATTAAAAGATTTTTATAAAATATTTTTCCCAAGTTTTCTGACCCAGTTTTCAGTTCCAGACTTAACCAGTCGACTAAGCCAGGTTATTAGTCGACTTGGCTGATGTCCGGTCGACCGGGCCGATCGACCGGACGTGCACAGATCTGTGCACGTTTGGAGTCACTGGGACGGTCGACCGAGCCGATCGACCGTGTCTGAGAGCTCTGCTCTCGGGTTGTTTGGGTCGACCGTGCCGGTCGACCGGGATGAGAGCTCTGCTCTCTGTTTGTCTGGGTCGACGGGCCAGTCGACCGCAGTTGCCCAACGGTCATATTTCTGACCGTTGGCGGTCGACCGGGCTGGTCGACCGGCAGCCTGTCAGGCTGCCAGCTCAGCCTAACGGCTAGTTTTCTGATGGGCCTATATAAACCCCATCTCTTTGGGGATTTTGGCCAAGTTTTTGAAGAGAAAAAATTCTGGTTTTCTGAAGTGTTAAAACAAGTTTTTCAAAAGTGTTTGGGGCTTTAATCTTTCAATCTTTATTGTTTTAGGTTTTTGGAAAAAATCAAAGAAAAGTATATTTTGGGAGATTTGTTTGGTTTTCATTCCATATCTTTTGCAAGAATTTTCCAAGTGTTTTTCTTTGTTGCTTGTTTTCCAAACACCTAGTTTTCCACACTTGAGCAATATCTTCTATCCTAAACTATTAGGATCTTTGTTTTGTGGAAAGAGAAAAGAAAAGAGAGAGTTTTTGAGGTTGTTGTTGTAACCTCTAAGTTGTACACCCTTATTCTTGTTGTATCCCTCTTCGGTAGAGGTGATCGGGTGATTGATTTGTATCCCTCAAGTGTGAGGTGATTGAGATTGGTTGTGAGCCTCTTCGGTAGAGGTGTTGTTGTTGTGGTTGATTGGCTAAGGGCCTACTCCTCGTGTGTGAGGAGGTGTTTGTTTGAGAGAGGAGTTAGGTACTCCATTGTTGTACAAATCCTTCTCGGTGAAGGTTCCCTCGGTGGGAGTCCTCGGTGGACGGTATAGTGGAGTGGAAATCCTACACGGTGGTGTAGGCGGGGATGTAGAGCAAGGGTGCTCGAACCTCGAAACATATCTTTGTGTTTGCGTTTGATCCACTTGTCTCTAAACTCTCTCTCTTTACATTTGTGCAAAGCATCATACTTCATTCATATCATATTTGCTTGTGTTGAGCATAATTCATCTTGTCATATCATATCTATTTGCTTGTGTTGTGCCTTGCATAATCCATATTGCTATATCCTTGATTGCTTGGCTTGATTGTGTGTGCACATTACTTGGATTGCTTGTGTGTGTGTGCCCAACTTATACTCATCCAACAAGAGCTTCACATAGCACCCAACCCATTTCAAGGGGAATCAAGGGGAGTTAGTCCAGAGCCTCGCAAGGGGAATTCGGCTACACTTGTTGTATTGTATTAGTTTGTGCATAATTTGCATTAGCTTCCGCATTTAGCGCACTTAGTTTTGCATTAAGTTCTAGATTAGCACTAACACCTATTCACCCCCCCCCCCTCTAGGTGTTTTTCATAGTGATGGCCGATGATACATGTGAGGCAACTATCACTAAGAGGTTAGCATGTTGGTTGAGTCATTAGTAGTTAGTAGCCGTGAGTTTTCTTTCTCTTTCACTTGTTTTAGAAATATACCAAAAACCACAAATACATTCTTTTCATTGTTTCCCACTTCTTCGTATTTCACCGTATCTCTCTTTTCATTCTTTGTTTTCTTTTCTTTTGATTCTTTAAAACTTTGAAGAACTTTTAACATACACGTGAATCAACTGGTAAAGCTTCTATCGCCTCCCGTCCTTGTGGATTCGACTCGTTTTAGCCTCTATGCTATAACGGAAGTATCGAGGAAGCCAAAGCACACACACTTTAAATCTTCATTTCAAAACATACACTTTTTGTGCACGGTTTTACCCCGATCAATCCCCGTAATTGACTAATCATGGATGTTGGATTACTGTGTATTCACTGTGGACATTATCACTGGACAATATATATAATAAAGTACTCAACTTACACTGGGGTGGGGGAAACTGATGGATACCGGTATGATGTTATATTTATAATGGTGGATATCTCTGAAGTGTCGTGTGAAGCACATAATGATAAGTCCCCGGAAGCGGTAGCCAGATCTCCGAAGTGTCGTGTGGGGCGCGTAATGATAAGTCCCCAGAAGTAGTAGCCTGAACCCCTGAGCCGTAGTCTCGGACAGAGACGGGACCCACTATAAATATGAGCCATCGGATTTATCAGTTCATGTAATAACTCGTCTTATTCATAAGTGGATGTATGTGTGCTGGTAACACATACCTAAACATATGGATCAGATGAATAAGATAAGAATGTAACAACCAAATAATAATAATATTAGAAACGTGTGATATTTGGTCTCTCCTTCGTTCGGATACTAGTACACCTATATCAGATCTGAGTGAGTTCTACTAGAGCTCAAACTGTAGTATGGACTGTCAGTGATGGGTGACACTGGCAGTGGGATGATTAAAATATCAGACGGTACTGATGATTATTATTGGATAACTTAAATGCAACATACTAATTTGCCTGTGCATGTGACTTGCCCTGTTATTATGATTCAACAATTCATGTTATATGACTTGAGCTGGACATTATGTTTTACTATATATGATTCTAGATTTTTTGGGATTTTCTCATCTCTTGTTTACTGACTTGTACTGGCATTACATGTTTATGTGTACCTATGCTCTCGACACTATTTTCTATGCATATTCTTTGATTCATATATATATATATATATATATATATATATATATATATATATATATATATATATATATGTATGTATGTATGTATGTATGTATGTATGTATGTATGTATGTATGTATGCATTTACTTGATTTTGGATTTACCATCGTTCCTTTGATTTTCATTTATGCTACTGGTCATTGCCTGTACATGTATGCCTGAACCACATCATTTGATCATGTACACGTGTGATTGCCTAAGTGATTGTTATACATATTTGCATATTTTACCACTTCCATACCATGCATATTGTGAATAAAAATGTGATTTTTAATCCTTTTCTCTCTATTTTTTGCAGGTCCACATTTGAAATGAGAAAAGGCCCAAAATCTCTTTAATTATCAAGAATTAAAGGAGATTAAATCAAAGCCCAAAAGAGAGCCCAAGGTTAAGCCCAGGATCTGGAGAATTCTACGCGCCAGCTCACGCTTCCAGAAGATCCACGTGGCTAACAACCTGTAACAAATCTGTAACAGAAAGATCCACTTGAACGGCCCTGATTTTGCCGCGCATTCCAGATTTGTGCCGCGTGTCCACGGCGGTTACAAGGCCGTTGGGGCCGAGATTTTCTCCAACAAACGGGATTCTGGAGCCTTCTCTCTGAGCCCTATAAATACAGTACCAAGGCCTGCACAAGTGAGACAGAGAGAGATTAAGGTAAAAGCTTGTATTTTGTGAGAGAGTGTTGGTATTCTCTTAGGTTTTTAGCTCTCCCTCTTCTTCCTCCTAGAGATTTTGTTATAGAGAGAAAAGAGAGTGTTTTTGAGAGCTTGTAAGCAAGGAGGTGACATCACTTGTAAGCAAGGATTAATCAAAGCTTCATTCTTCTCTTTACAATCTCTAGTACTTTACTTTACTTTGCTTTACTTTCTTGCTTTATTTCTATTGCATTTCTATTTTCATCATGAATTGTTGTTTAGTTTCTTTTGTAATGGATAGCTAAATATCTCTTACATGGCTAGCTAACAACTCTCATTGCTAACTTCTAACTCTTTGGGTGATTGCTAAATTCTATACTTGCATTGTTAAAGTCTCTTTTGCTTTCCAAGGAAGTAGAGTTGCTTTCACTTGGTAAATGCTTGTTCATACTCCATATGATTCATGTGTGCCTCATTTAGAGCCTTGTCTAGAACAAGTGCCTTGATGGAATATGGAGATGGATCACCAAACATATGCTATTTGTAGAACAACTTCTTTACTTCAAGCTAATTTGTTGTTATGCCTTGAATGACTAATGAATGTTGTATCTTCTTCCTTAGCATCTCTTGAGTACCACTCCTTGTAGTCCACCATAGAAAATCTATCTCGGGAGCCAATGAATCAATATGAGGCTACAAGCTAAGACCGAGAAGAACACTCATCTTCAAAACGGGAAAAATACTTGACCAAACAAGCAAGTCATCTCTATTGCCAATGAATCAACATGAGGCAATCATGCATCACCCTTGAGCTTAGTAAGTTAGCAAAGTAGTAAAGTTAGCTAGCCATGGCTTTTATCATCTAAAGTTTTCTAAACATTTTCTTTACTAGCTTTCTCTCTTAGCAATACACTTTTCCAAAGTTCTTTTGATGTCCTTTCCATCATGAACAAATCCACCAATTCTTTCATTTTCTTTTCCATGCTTTTTGCATTTATTTAAAAACAAAGAAGAATCTTCGTTTTTCTTTCTTCACTACGAACCGTAAAGCTTCCATCGTGAGCTCTCCTCGAGGATCGACCCGTATAGCTCTTTGCTACTACGGAGATTGGAAAGGATACATTAATCATTTGAAGTACATTTGTGGAGTGATCAAACACTAAGGTTAACTCTAAACCTTCCCTCTTTTACATAATATCTGTGCAAATACTTCACACTATCTTTTCCGCAATCAATTTTTGGCGCCGTTGCCGGGGAGAGCAACGGTTTTTGTTTTAAAGTGAGAAATTAAACGAATCTTTTTCTCTGTTGCAGGTTACAGGTGAAGAAAACAGGAAAATTTGCATTGCAGAAACATATAAGTGGCTCTGGGCCTCTGCTCTCGAAAGCAGAGACCAGTTGCCCTCTGAATTGCCGCAGAATCTGGGCCAAAGCCGCAGATCTGCGGCAAGGAAGAGTGAACTACTGACAAGTTTTCTGCAGGGTTGCTTGCTCTGCTAAATACAGCTTCTGCAGTACTTAAATTCTTGTATGCTTCACCATATTCCTGCTAATAACCAACAGTAAAAAATTAGTTGCAAATTTAAAAATTGATTAGACATTTGCATTCTAGGCACGTATCTTTTCAATAAATTTACTTTTACTGTTGAAGAGTGCTGGAGGCAAGGTACGTGCGCATTGCATATTGACTAGGACTCACTCCTTGTTTGATTTTTATAGCTTTGAGTGAATCTTGTTTGTTTAATCGTACACTTGCACAAAATTAACTTTAAGGGCATACCCAGTAAATAAGATAAGGTGGGGATTTCATCACCCCTTCCTTAGCCCAAAAACCACCATTCCAGCACTCACAATCCTAAGCTTCTAATAAAAACTGATAGACGTTGGCCCTAGGGACATCCGGACTCACTTAGGAGATTATCCTAAGGGGAAATGTGTTGGAAATTGACTTTTGTAAAATCAGTGTCTAGGAAAGGGATTGAGGGCCGAAAGCCCGAAGGTTGCTGGTTACTTAATTAAGGAACGTCTTTGACGGAAAACCTCCCACCAACTTTGCCCTTTCCTGGCTGATTCGCTTATAGTCAAAGTCTACACTAAACCTCCTGTGGACAATCTAAACAGTTAGGAGTCGTCTAGGTCCAGGGAACCTAGATAGCTTGGATTGATTTTTTTTTCTTGTTTGTTATTTTTCACTTTCTTTCGCTTGAGTGATCGGTGCACGTTGATTGTGTATGCAACAGTGGTTTCGGGACCCAAATTCTGCTAGGCTTGTGAGAATTTCTACACTAGCACATACACCACCACTTGACATAATCCCAATCATGACCAATAACGTTTCGTTGCAAGACAAGTTCTACCCGATTCGCACCTCCCTTCCCTCTTGCATTCTTCTCCCAAACACCAATGGAAATAACTTTGAGTTAAAGCCGCAGTTCATAAACACTCTTCCCCGATTCCATGGCCTAGAATCTGAGGATGCGTACTTCTTCATTCGAGAGTTTGAAGAAGTATGCTTGATGATGCGAATTTTCCAGTTGACCGAGGACGCTGTGAGACTTAGGTTTATACCTTTTGCACTTAAGGATATCGCTAAGAAGTGGCTTTATAATCTTCCCGTAAGTTCAATTTCTTCATGGGATGATTTCGTTAAGGTCTTTCTTAAAAAGTTTTATCCTATCCATAAGACAGCCCTCATGAGGAAAAATATAATGCAATTCAAGCAAGAAGCCAATGAACCA
The DNA here is from genome assembly GCA_038442645.1 of Agave tequilana. Taxonomy (NCBI): domain Eukaryota; kingdom Viridiplantae; phylum Streptophyta; class Magnoliopsida; order Asparagales; family Asparagaceae; genus Agave; species Agave tequilana. Next base: position 174,504 of record JAVJIF010008195.1, on the reverse strand, counting down.
TTATGGAAGTACTTTGAGCGCTTCAAAGACCTAATAGCCCTGTGTCCCCATCACGGTATAGAAAAATGGCGTCAGTGCCAGATTATCTATGATGGACTTGATTATCAGACTAAGACACTCCTTGAAACCATGTGCCAAGGAGAATTTTTAAAGAAGGATGAAGATCAGGGTTGGGATCTTTTTGAAGCGTTAGCTGAAAAAACTATCCAGTGGGAGTCATGTTCTGAGAAACCCACACCCATAACTTCCAGAACCGGTTTACACTCCATAGAATCCTCGATAGCTGCAGAAGCTAAAATAACACAACTGATGAAGAGGATAGAATTGCTTGAGTCTAGGGAGAATTCTGCTGTTAATCAGGTTAACCCATCCCCTGTGGCCAGTCCATCACCAGTGGTCAACCCGGGTTGTACTTATTGCCATGATCTGAATCACGTGTTCGAAGAGTGTCCGGTATACCACTCTCAGACTTTTCAGGAGAACTCGAATGCTGCATATACCAGACCCAACTACAACCCGTACTCCAAAACTTATAATCCGGGATGGCGAAACCATCCAAATTTTTCTTGGAGTCAGTCTGGTCCTGAGCAGTCTAGGTTGTCATTTCCCCATCATCCTCCTGCTCAGTCACATCAACCCAATTTCCACACATACCAGAATCCACAACAATTCCAGCCCCAGTATCAGCATCATCCACCACAATACCAGTCAAACTTCCAGCCCCAGTATCAGCATCATCCACCACCAAATCTTTCAGACAAGAGACTTTCTGATTTGGAGAAAATGATAGAGACCTTATCTAAGACCCAAGCTTCAATGATGAACAATCAACAGCAGGATATGAATAAATTACAAATCCAAATAGGGCAGTGGCTAACTCTCTGAATGAATGACAAAAAGGAATGCTACCTAGTCAACCAGTGCCCAATCCAAAAACTCATTTTCCCCTGCACGAAGTTGAAGACTTAGGCCCCAGCCAATGCCAAGCTATTCAAGTCCTTAGATCTGGGAAACATGTAGATAACAAGGTTTCAAATCCACCTACCAAATCTGTGTCAAAGCCAACATCCTCTGTTCCAGTCCAACCCATTCAAGATACTCCTTCTTCAAGTACACAACCATCCACATCCCAGTCCAAAGGAAAAGAAAAGGTTGATGAGCAAACATACAAGCCTGTTGTTCCCTTTCCAAATAGGCTAGCAAGTCAAAAGATGAATGCTCACATGGAGAAGATAAGAGAAATGTTTAACCAAGTCCAAATCAATATCCCTCTTCTAGATGCCATTCAACAAGTTCCATCATACGCCAAATTTCTAAAAGAAATGTGCACAAAGAAGAGAAAAGCAAACGTTCCTAAAAAGGTCTTCCTTGCCTCAAACATTAGTGAGCTGCTCACTGGTCCTATCCCTGTGAAATACAAGGACCCAGGGAGCCCAACCATTTCTTGCATTATAGGACAGACCACCATTAATAGGGCTTTGCTTGACTTGGGCGCGAGCATCAATCTTCTCCCCTTTTCAGTGTATCAGCAATTAGGATTAGGCGACCTTCGTCCGACCCAAATGACGATACAGTTGGCAGATCGCTCTGTAAAGATTCCCAAGGGGGAGATTACAGATGTGTTAATACAGGTCGGGGAATTCATTTACCCCGTAGACTTCATTATTCTTGAGACACAGCCCGTACATAATCACAGAGCACAGACACCTGTCATTCTTGGACGCCCTTTTCTAGCCACTGCCAATGCGATCATAAACTGTAGGAATGGCTCGATGCGTCTGACCTTTGGAGATATGACAAAAGAGGTGAATATTTTCCACCTGGGAAAACAACCTCGGGATTTGGATAGTGATTCTTTTGAAATCAACTTGATAGAAGGTGTAACTAGTGAACATGAGGAGGAGGTTGAGTATGAGTCTGAAGAGGAATTTGAGTTGGAGTCTGATGACTTAAACCTTGATCAGATTGTTGAGTCAACTGTTGAATGGGCTACTAATTCACCCCTATTCTTCCCTTACACCAAGAACGACCAGTGATAGATCCGATCCCTTCTTCTGAGCTTAAGGTTCTTCCTGACCATCTCAAGTACAAGTACTTGGATGAGAAAGAAACCTTTCCTGTAATCATTGCATCCCATCTAACTGAACAACAAGAAGAGGATCTTCTTACTGTGTTAAGGGAAAATAGAGAAGCCATTGGTTGGACCATGGCTGACATCAAGGGAATTAGTCCTTCCATAGTTCAACATCGGATTCATTTGACGGAAGATGCCAAGCCAAAACGAGACCCACAGCGTAGACTGAACCCAATCATGCAGGAAGCCGTTAGATCCGAGATCTTGAAACTATTAGATAACGGGATTATCTATCCCATATCCGATAGCCAGTGGGTCAGTCTAGTTCACGCTGTGCCCAAGAAAGCAGGATTTACTGTGGTAGAAAATGAGAAGAAAGAATTGATACAAACACGTCTTCCAACGAAGATTTGAGTTTGTATCGATTACAGAAAGTTGAACACTGCCACACGTAAAGACCATTTTCCTCTTCCGTTCATTGACCAAATGCTCGAGAGATTAGCGGGACATGAGTACTACTGTTTCCTGGATGGATATTCAGGATATAATCAAATCCCGATCGCTCCCGAGGATCAAGATAAAACCACCTTCACCTGTCTTTTGGAACGTTTGCATATCGAAGGATGCCCTTCGGTCTTTGCAATGCTCCCGTAACGTTTCAACGTTGCATGCTGAGCCTTTTTTCGGACATGGTGGAGAAATTTCTGGAGATTTTTATGGATGATTTTTCCATTTACGGGGATTCCTTTGAACAATGCTTGTACCATTTGAAACTAGTTCTACAACGCTGTATGGAGAAAAACTTGACACTTAACTGGGAAAAGTGTCACTTTATGGTCAAGCAAGGAATTGTTCTAGGGCACGAAGTTTCACACAAGGGAATTGAGGTGGACAAGTCTAAAGTGGAAGTCATAACAAAGCTCACTGAACCAACATGCTTAAAGGACATTAGATCATTTTTAGGGCACACCGGCTTTTATAGACGATTTATTCAAGGGTTTAGCAATATTGCAAGACCTTTGACAAATCTCTTAGGAAAGGATGTACCCTTTATATTTGATGAAGAATGTCAAAAATCTTGGAGAGAGCTTAAGTGTAGACTTGTCTCAGCACCGATCATTTCTGCACCTGATTGGACCAAGCCTTTTGAGATTATGTGTGATGCCTCAGACTTTGCAATTGGCGCTGTTTTAGGACAGCGTATTGATACTAAGCAACACGTAATCTATTATGCTAGCAGAACGCTGAATGAAGCCCAACTCAATTATACAACTACTGAAAAGGAATTTTTAGCGGTTGTCTTTGCGTTGGAGAAATTTCGCCAATATCTGCTGGGGTCCAGGACGATTATTTTCACTGATCACTCCGCCCTAAAGTTTTTAATGCAAAAGAAGGATGCTAAGGCAAGACTTATACGATGGATACTTCTTTTGCAAGAGTTTGATTTGGAGATAAAGGATAAAAAGGGCGTTGAGAATGTGGTAGCTGATCACTTGTCTAGAATCCCAAATGCACCAACGGAGAGAATACCAATTAATGATAATTTTCCTGACGAACATATCCACACAATGCATGGAGAGCCCTGGTATGCTGACATAGCAAATTACCTTGCTACCGGGCAAATACCTTCTAATTGGTCAGATCAGGTCAAACACCGTTTCATGAGTCAAATGCGGTTCTTCTTTTGGGATGAACCGTATTTATTCAAATATTGTCCTGACCAGATAATACGAAGGTGTCTTCCTGAGGATGAACATCAGAGTGTTTTGACATTTTGTCACAAGCTAGCTTGCGGTGGACATTTTGGTCCACAGAAAACTGCTGAGAAAGTACTTCAGAGTGGATTTTACTGGCCCACTCTCTTTAAGGATGCATATCTCTTTTGCAAGCTATGTGATAGGTGTCAAATGACGGGTCGAATCACACAGAAAGACATGATACCCCTTACACCCATCTTGGAAGTTGAAATTTTTGACTTGTGGGGCATCGACTTTATGAGACCCTTTCCTCTGTCCTATGGTAACCAATACATTTTGGTAGCCGTAGATTATGTTTCCAAATGGGCTGAAGCAATTCCAACAAGGACAAATGACAACCAAGTTGTCATTAAGTTTTTACGAGACCACATCATCTCTCGCTTCGGAGCCCCCCGTGCGATAATAAGCGATAATGGGAGTCATTTTTGCAATAGGGCTTTTGAAGCCCTGATGCGTAAATACTCTATTTCTCACAAATTATCCACGGCTTATCATCCTCAGACGAACGGGCAAGTAGAAGTTACGAATAGACAAATAAAACTCATTTTGGAGAAAACCGTTGGACAGAACCGTAAGGATTGGTCCATCAAACTCACTGATGCCTTATGGGCATACAGGACCGCTTACAAAACTGTCCTCGGTATGTCTCCATATCGAGTTGTATTTGGAAAACCTTGTCACTTACCTGTGGAGTTAGAACACCGAGCTATGTGGGCTTTAAAGCAGCTGAATTTGGATTTGGATAAAGCCGGTGCTTTGAGGAAGTTGCAGATATCCGAGTTAGAGGAACTACGAAATGAAGCATATGACAATGCTCGGATAACAAAACACAGAACCAAGCTCTTTCATGATAATTCCATTCACCGGAAAATTTTTGTCCCAGGACAAAAGTTTCTGTTGTACAACTCCAGACTCCATCTCTTTCCTGGTAAATTGAGAACCAGGTGGTCAGGACCATTCATAGTGCATCAAGTCTTTTCCCACGGTGCTATAGAGATTCTTGATCCTAATAATGGCAACACATTTACTGTAAACGGTCAACGTTTAAAGCCATTCTTTACCACCGATGTCGTGTCACAAGAAGTTCATGAATTGGGTCTTTTTGACCCAGTTTATCTGTGACCATTTCATTTGTACAGTTTCCCGAGAATTTCCCTGCATATCATTTTGGGACCACTTTTGTAAATAAAATTTTGTACATAAAAATAAATAATAATAAAAAAAAATGAGGGACTTTTGTGCTTAACAGTTTCAAATTCCTAGGATTCTACCTTACCTAGGATCCCATTCATTTTCAAACTCCTTTTCCTAGGGTTGTAAATACACTTTTGACCTGGGGTTAATATTGGAAATCTCATTTTTCTCTCCCTCCTATAAATACTCTCTTCACCTACCCTTCCTCCCTCAAACGCACAAATCCTCTCAGATCTGAAATCCTTCTTCCCGAGCCAACCTCTGTAAATTTTCCCTTCCCCAGAGCTATCTGCACTGCCGCATTTTCCCATAACCAGCCGCAGATCCGCCGCCCTCCGGCCACATCTGGAGCTCTGAAGACTTCTGCCTGGCTGATTTCTATCTCTGGTGACAGATCCAGACCCAATCTTCCAGATTCTGTCCCGGGTGCCTTCTGCACACGTGCTTTTGGATTTCCCCCCACGCTCTCCGGGGGTGGTTTGATCTTTCATCCCTTGATCCCTTGCTTTCATTTCACTAGTATACATGGCACCAAACCTGTTTGTGGAAAGGGATTTTTCAAAAATTTTGAATGATAATGGGGGGTATGGGCTCATCTTTGTTGATAGATTACGTGCATGGAATTGGTATTCTTTGGTCTATGATAACAATGAGAACGATGCATATTACTGTCCTGAACTAGTTAATACATTTTATAATGCAATCGATCATGCATCTGTGAATTATGACAAGCACCAATTTGTTGTTCATATGCCGTTAGGTGACATCTTTGTCACAATTCCACTCATTGCTGAAATCACTGATGTCCCAATTCACCCCACCATAGCGACCCCTTGCCATTGATAGATTACATGACCATCATGGGGGTCCGCTGTATAGCACAGGACCGTGGGCTCAAAGCCAACACGACTTTTAGAAATGTGCATTGCATTGGACGCCGGGTCCAACGCAACATTTTTGGGCTTGATCATGCCACGTCCTTTAACAGACCCGTGTTACAAATAATCCATGATTTAATGACTCGAAACCACACGGTCTGTTTGAATAGGGCCATCTTCCATGCTATTCTTGACAATTCCTCCCGCACTCGGGGTGCCAAGCATTCCCATCCCATCTTAATCACACGTCTGTGTAAGAATTTCATATCAGGCGCTGTTTTTAATACCTTCGACCGAGTGCTTGTTACAGTAGAAAGACCCACCAGCTCATATAATGGTTGCTTGCATGCACTCTGGACACCCAGTGCCCAGCCTGAGGATATACCTGTGGAGTCCTCTTTGGAGGAAAGCTTAGAGGAAATAGATGAGCCACAATTTTGGCGGCAGGACCCCCCAACGGAATCAAGAGCCTTCATGTCCACCATCTGGAAGGGCATGAAGAAAATCTTTAGGGGGCAGGTTCGTCTTAGGAAGAAGGTCGAGGAGCAATCCTCTCGGTTGGATAGTATGGAAGCAGCGTTGAGACGTTCGCAGTTGGCTGGACCTAGCACCACCGCTGGTCCAAAGCGACAAAGGGGATGATCTTTATCCTTTACCTATTTCATGCATCATTTCATCTTGCATACATTGGGGACAATGCATGAGATAGGTATGGGGGGTAGATTCTAACCTGGGATTTTTCATCTTCTTTTTAGGCTTTTTATTTTTATTTTTAGGATTTTCATTTTCTTTTTAGATTTTATCTTTGTTAGTAGATTTTCTATTTTCTTTTAGATTTTACTTTTTCTTTTAGAGAAATATAAAAAAAGAATAAATTAAAAAAAAAAGGAATTTTTGATCCATGTTCAAAGAATCAAACTTAACTTTAGGGATTAAGGAAACTCTAAACTAAGATTTCTAATTATAAGTCGAAAAGAGGAGTTTTGTTAGATTTTTAGGTTAGTAATAAAGGATTAGAAAAATTACTAGATTTTAATTCTTTCTTTAGGATATATACATTAAACATATTGAAGGATTAATCAAAGACTTTGTGACTTTATTTACATATATATATAATAAAAAATATATAGAAAAAAAATGTGTAAATAAATAATAAATAATAAATACTTAGCCACTAATTAAGCTGGTTAGCTGTGCCTCAAGAAGCATGGCCAGTCACGCCTAAAGGTGGTTAAGTCCTTAAATTCCTTCGTGGCCTTTTTACTCGAGTCATCGAACCCTAGGGATGTTTTCTCATCTGGTGCCCTAAGACCGTCTGGTTTGAGAGTCATCGGTAAGAGACTCGCTACAAGGGTAAACTAGAAAGCCTAAGGATGCTAAGGAAATGTAAATAAATAAATATTATAAAAAAAGAGAAAAAAATGTTATATATATTAGTAAATAAATGAACTTAGTCTAAGAAAGATCCTTCATATTTATAGATGTATATATCCTAGGATTGATGCAAAATCCGGTTTTTGATCTTTTCCCTAAAAACTTAACCTAAGATGAAAACAAAACTCCAAATAGACGCTTATAAGAGGAATGACAAGTTTAGGGTAACCTGAAAACTATTACTTAAGTGAGAATCTTTAAAACATGGATCAAAATTTTCACTAACCCTTTTATTTTTCTTTATGGATTTTGTGGGTGCAATCCGCTGAAAACCCTCAGGAGACAACACTCCTCCTCTAGGGTAACCTAGAGGTTTAACGGCTTGTTGCACGTACTCAGTGCAATCGTGTCACCTACGAAAGTGGTGTAATAAACTAGTTAGGATTTTTCTTTTTCTTTCTTTTTGCTCGAGGACGAGCAAAAGCTAGGTATGGGGGTGTGATTGTTTTACATATTTGCATATTTTACCACTTCCATACCATGCATATTGTGAATAAAAATGTGATTTTAATCCTTTTCTCTCTATTTTTTGCAGGTCCACATTTGAAATGAGAAAAGGCCCAAAATCTCTTTAATTATCAAGAATTAAAGGAGATTAAATCAAAGCCCAAAAGAGAGCCCAAGGTTAAGCCCAGGATCTGGAGAATTTTACGCGCCAGCTCACGCTTCCAGAAGATCCACGTGGCTAAAACCTGTAACAAATCTGTAACAGAAAGATCCACTTGAACGGCCCTGATTTTGCCGCGCATTCCAGATTTGTGCCGCGTGTCCACGGCGGTTACAAGGCCGTTGGGGCCGAGATTTTCTCCAACAAACGGGATTCTGGAGCCTTCTCTCTGAGCCCTATAAATACAGTACCAAGGCCTGCACAAGTGAGACAGAGAGAGATTAGGGTAAAAGCTTGTATTTTGTGAGAGAGTGTTGGTATTCTCTTAGGTTTTTAGCTCTCCCTCTTCTTCCTCCTAGAGATTTTGTTAAAGAGAGAAAAGAGAGTGTTTTTGAGAGCTTGTAAGTAAGGAGGTGACATCACTTGTAAGTAAGGATTAATCAAAACTTCATTCTTCTCTTTACAATCTCTAGTACTTTGCTTTACTTTGCTTTACTTTCTTGCTTTATTTCTATTGCATTTCTATTTTCATCATGAATTGTTGTTTAGTTTCTTTTGTAATGGATAGCTAAATATCTCTTACATGGCTAGCTAACAACTCTCATTGCTAACTTCTAACTCTTTGGGTGATTGCTAAATTCTATACTTGCATTGTTAAAGTCTCTTTTGCTTTCCAGGGAAGTAGAGTTTCTTTCACTTGGTAAATACTTGTTCATACTCCATATGATTCATGTGTGCCTCATTTAGAGCCTTGTCTAGAACAAGTGCCTTGATGGAACATGGAGATGGATCACCAAACATATGCTATTTGTAGAACAACTTCTTTACTTCAAGCTAATTTGTTGTTATGCCTTGAATGACTAATGAATGTTGTATCTTCTTCCTTAGCATCCCTTGAGTATCACTCCTTGTAGTCCACCATAGAAAATCTATCTCGGGAGCCAATGAATCAATATGAGGCTACAAGCTAAGACCGAGAAGAACACTCATCTTCAAAACGGGAAAAATACTTGACCAAACAAGCAAGTCATCTCTATTGCCAATGAATCAACATGAGGCAATCATGCATCACCCTTGAGCTTAGTAAGTTAGCAAAGTAGTAAAGTTAGCTAGCCATGACTTTTATCATCTAAAGTTTTCTAAACATTTTCTTTACTAGTTTTCTCTCTTAGCAATACACTTTTCCAAAGTTCTTTTGATGTCCTTTCCATCATGAACAAATCCACCAATTCTTTCATTTTCTTTTCCATGCTTTTTGCATTTGTTTAAAAACAAAGAAGAATCTTCGTTTTTCTTTCTTCACTACGAACCGTAAAGCTTCCATCGTGAGCTCTCCTCGAGGATCGACCCGTATAGCTCTTTGCTACTACGGAGATTGGAAAGGATACATTAATCATTTGAAATACATTTGTGGAGTGATCAAGCACTAAGGTTGACTCTAAACCTTCCCTCTTTTACATAATATCTGTGCAAATACTTCACACTATCTTTTCCGCAATCACTAAGCACGCCAACTGGCTTTACCTTACATACTCGCTAGGTTGCTTTTTGACAACCCTGGATCCTCATGTACAGATCCTAGAGTCTGTACCGTTGTGGCCTTGCTGTACCTGATCAGAGTGAGCAGTGAAAACGTGGATTAGCAGTTGCTTGCCCGGACCTTCTTTCTTCCAGCTTCCCCTTATTCGGTTCGTGAGATTCTCATCTTGCTACTCGTGAGTACTTTTCGTCTTTTATATTGTATATCCTGCTTTTCCATTTCTTGGTGATATTATATTCTTGAGTTATTGTATCGTGCTCTGTGATAATTGTGCACTTGTTTTACTATTGTTGGAATGTATATTATCACTGTGCGTTCGTACTCTGATTCTTGCCTGTACTGATGCTTAGCATATATATGTAAGGGTATTTTCGCCCTGTGTATATATGTCATAGTAACGTCTTTGTACCCGTGGGATCGGGGTGTTACAGAACGACTGCAACATAATCCATGAGATGATCCCGAAACAGCAATGCCCCACTCCCTCCAACCCATCTTTCGAAGAATGATATCGATAATTCCCAGGAAGCCGACGATTCCGAGATCTCTCAGGAAGTCATCCAAAGCCGAAAGTCGAAGTGAAGACGGCCAGATATGTAAGACAGTGATGGAATCAGAGTCACCACCACCTTCACCCTATACAGCCCCCACACTTACCTCAGAATGCCATCAGGAAAGAAAGACTTCAAATGCCAACGGGAGTACTAGACCGATTTGAACAGGGGACAAAATAAACAGACCAGGTTGAAGCAAGATTAATGCCCATCCTTCCTAGTGCAGGGCCTTGTCGCAAAAACTAATATTTCTCGACAAGCCCATCATAAAGGTTGACATTTCACGATAGCCAAACTCTTTGAATATCAAGAGCACAACAATTATTTTCATCCTCTCTTTTTTCTCCACCGAGATATTGCAACCCACTGGAACAAAAAATTTGGGGCAAGAAATTCTTTAGAAGATGGGCACATTTCATTCTAAAGAACCACCTTATTTATAGATGGAGAAGCGATTAGTCTCTAAATATGCATATTTCATACCACATCTTAACATGTATTCAATATTAAATTCTGTTAATAACATCTCTCTTGTATGTTTCTATGTCCATGACATGAAATGATGAAGAAGCCCAAAAATTCCATTTATTTGGTGATTTAAAGCCTACACATATAGCCATTGACTTTGAAAAGTGATTCTGTCAAATTAGGTGCCCAAATCCAGAAACCAGCAACACATACTGACAGGGGGACAAACCAGGAAGATGTGACAGGCCGTGCCGTGCGCGGCCCCAGAAGGGCCACGGAAACGCGACAAAAATGGCATTTTCGCGGCATTCTGGTAGGGCCACGTGTCGAGCTTCGACGCGTGGCCCCATGATGCCTCTCTAGTGCCCCCCTTTGTCTATAAATAACCCAAGATTTTCAGAACAAAAGGGACAGAGTTTTTAGGGTTATTTCCTTTTTTTAGTTTAGGTTAGTTGCTCTTCTTCTTTCTCTTTTGTATTTTTCATTTCTTGTAGATCATGTAATAAGAAAAAGAGTAGTATATAGGATGAAAGAAAGAGTGCTTGTAATGGAGGGTGACACTCTATGAAAAGTTCTCTCTTTATCTCTATTTGTTTTCTTCTCTCTAACTCCTTTTACATGTTTAGCTAATTTTCTTCTCATGACAACTAACTACTAGCCACTAACTATTCTAACTCCTTACTTGATAATCCGCATGAATCTAATAGCCTCTACTTGGTCTTGCTCTTGCAAGAGCCATTGATGGCTCATGATGATAGATTCTAACACTCTAACATCTAACTCTCTAACAAGTTGCCATTACTTTATTCCATACTTACTCTAGTTAGTTTTGATAGTTTAAGTGTAGCTTGCTCTTATTTGTTGAGTTTGGATGTGAAAGTGATCTTATGGGTCATGCTTTGTAAAGCTCTTGAACTAGGGCTAGTGATGACCAATGATACATGTAAGGCAACTATCACTAAGAGGTTAGCATGTTAGTGAAGCCATTAGTAGTTAGTAGCCACAAGTTTTCTTTTCTTTTTACTTTATTTTAAAAATAATTATAAAAATCACAAATACATTCTTTTCTATGTTTCTCACTTCTTTATTTTTCACCGTATCCTTCTCTTTTCATTCTTTATTTTATTTTATTTTCATTCTTTGAAACATAGAAAACCGTTAATACAGACGTGAACATACGGTAAAGCTTTTATCGCTTCCTGTCCCTGTAGATTCGACTCTTTTAGCCTCTATGCTATAACGGAAGTATCGAGGAAGCTAAAGCACACACACTTTAATTAGTGATTTTAAAACGACACTTTTCGTGTGTGATTTTTTCCCGATCAAATTTTGGCACCGTTGCCGGGGATGGGAACTGTTGATTTCACGTTTTTATTAACTTTTCTTCTTTGTTTTTGGTGTGCATGTCAAAATTTTTAGAAATTTAGTATTACAGAAATTCACAATTGCTTTTGTGTGGTTGGATAAATTATTATATATTGCTATATTCTGCTGATAGTTTATGTTTATGTTACCTATACATTGCAATAATTTAATAAATAAAATACAGGAATTGAATGCTTTAAAATGGTTTAGACATTTATGTCTAGGCACGTGTCAATTTTCATTCAAATATACTGTATTTTGTCTTCCATTGTTGTGATATGGATCGAGGTGTACATATTGCATTGCATATAGTTAGGACAAACACGTGGGTGATTTACTCGCTTTGTATGTTCATTCTTTTCTATATTGCACACTTGTACGAATTATACTTAAGGACATATCCCAATACAAGATAGGTGGAGAAGTCATTACCCTTCCTTAGCCCAAAAATTACCCCCCACTCACACAACCCAAGCCTAAATAAAATTTTCTAAACGTTGGCCCCTAGGAATATCTCAGACTCATTTAAGAGATTAACCTAAGGAAAAAGTTGTTAGAATTTAACTCTTATCAAATCAGTATCAAATACTGGGAATTGAGAGGTGAAACCTCGAAGAATAGTGGTTTGGTATAATTATGCCCACTGCTCTGGCACGGATACCTCTCACTGATCTTGCCCCTACCTGACCGATTAACTTGTGGTCAGATTCTTACAATGTATCCCCCGTGGACAGTCTATCAGTTAGGAGTCGTCTGGGTCTAGGTCAACCCTCTAATATAGGCTTATTTTTGAATTTTTTCTTTTTCTTTATTTGTTTGTTTGATTTTTTGTGATTATTGTGATAAATGGAATATAACCAAAATTTTTCCAACCAAATGAATTCATTTTTCACCTCGACCTCATTTGACTCGGATAACTCCGACCCGGCTATATACAACATGAACTGACCATATATGCTGGATTAGGTTTGTCTGACTCAATATGACACGTATCCCCAATTCTATGATAAAAAAATTTTAAATAATTTTCACTCTTCACAGAGTCAATGGGGATTCACCCCTCCGAGTCAAATTTTTAACCACCTTGTCCATCATCTTCTTTCCGATATTCTGCTTCACATACTTCTTTTCCTGAACCACCTATTGAAGAAAAATCAGAGGTACAAAAGAGTACAGAAGCCATGTTTGAGTCCCAACAACAAATTCTTAAAAACATGTTGGACTCATCATTTTAACTAAATTTTCAAGAGTCATACTCATTTTTTCAAGCCCCGCTGATTCAAAATGAACAACCATCAGTCCTGGACTTGAGTATGGAGCTCTGCGTGAGTCCGAGCAATAAACTCAATATCTGATAGACTCACAATTTCACCACAATTTTCAAAATCAACTTTCATACTTATCTTTTCAAGAAGAGCTGATTGCAAAGAGTATAGAAGACAAGATTTAGACCCAAAATTATTATACCCGGCTTATCAGTAGGCTAGACTCAATAATGAGCGAATTGATCAATTAGAATGAAGAAATCTTTCTTGTCAACCTTGATCAATCCTTATATCCTTAACTCTATTGATTGGACCCAAGAATCATGTTATTTTGAAAATCAAGATTCAATTTCAGCACACCCATTGAACTTGATCAAACTTTAAGTTTTGAAAGTCACATTGACATTTTGACAAGTTATCCCTTTCCTAAAATTGAAATTAAACATGAATGTGATCCTGAACCTCATGTTGGTAATTCCATTTCACTTTTTGATTCAATAATGACTCCAGTATTTTTACCAGGTTTTTTCATATTCCAGAGTCAAATTGAATCTTGTACCAGTACACCGTGAAATTGAATCACCAATATCTTATGATCACACTTCATTGTTGGGGAAAGTGTGTGAACATCAATTTTTTTACTTTGGACCCCATTTTTGAACCAATTACGACTCTCACTTTTGAATCCAAACTTGATCTTAGTCACATTCCTGAGTCGGTATTAGTTCCTTCTGTTTGAGACCAAATCAATCATCTTCCACATTCACACTTCATTGTTGGACAAGGATGTTGAACAAAATGACTCAGTAATTATTTTTGAAAATTTGAAATAGGATGGGGATAATCTTTTAAATAAGCCCATATACTTCATCATTCTATTAATGAGAGAGGTCACTGGTGGGTTCCTTTAAGGTTCATAATCTTTAGATTGGACGCCTTTCGTGGACCAATCAGACTACCACCGGAACCATGTAATTTTTCCTTTTCATTTGTTTCATACATATATACATTCACGATGCATTGAAGACAATGCATGAGATAAGTGTGGGGAAGGGTTTTACTAACGTAGGTTGTTTTAAATTTCTTTATTTTACACTTTTTTTAGGAAATTTTTAAAATTTTCTTTTGTATAAAAATCCTTTTCTTTTTTTTACAAAACTTTTTGAAATAAGAGAAATAGTTTTAATTTATTTTTAAGAAAATTAAGAGGATCTTAGGAATTAAGAAGACCTAAAATTATGAATTCTTTGAGTCAAAATAATAGATCTTATTTAAATTTTAGGATAAGAAAGTAAGATTGAAAAAATAATTTGATCTTGAATTTTTTGCCTTAGATATATGCACTTCACACTTACAAAATTTTTTTGGGATTGAAACAAAGACTGAAAATGCCATAAAAAATAATAAATTTTTTGATAATAAAAATCACTTATTGAAGCTGGGTAATTATGTCTCAGGAAGCATGATTATTCACGCCTAAAATAGTGGACAAAAGCAAAATACTCCATTTTAGTTTTGTGGCCTTGTATACTTGAGTCCTTAAGCCCGAGAGATGTTTTCTCATCTTGTGCCCTAAAATCATCTGGTTTGGGAGTTACTGGCTAAAAGCTTACTACCTAGGTAAATAAGAAAGCCTAAGAAAATTAAGAAAAGAATAAATATATACTAATAAATGGCATAAAAATTAGAGTCAATATCCCAAAAGTCTTCACAGTTCACAAAGTGCATATTTTTTTAAGAGTTTTATGAAAGATCAAAGAATCAATTCTATTTTAAATTCTTACATTTAATTTATAACAAGATTTTACATTTAGACTTAGTTTAAGAAAGAATAATTTCTGGTTAACTTATGACCTTGGATCACTTAAATTTTCGCAAAAATATTTCAATACTTTTCTCTATTTCAAAATGTGTTTTCAAAATACTAACATTTAATTTCTTTCTTTATGAATTTTGTGGGTATAATTCGCTGAAAACCCTTAGGAGACAAAACTCCTCCTCTATGAGAAACCTAAAGGTTTAATGGCTTTTTGCACATAATCAGTCCAATCGCGTCACCTGCGAAAGTGGCGTAATAATTTTCTTAGTTAGTTTTTCTATTTTGCTCGGGACGAGTAAAGATAAGTGTAGGGGTGTGATTAGTCTCTAAATATGCATATTTCATACCACATCTTTACATTTATTCAATATTAAATTCTATTAATAACACCTGTCTATGTGTTTCTAGGTCCATGGCATAAAATAAAGAAGAAGCCCAAAATTCTCATTTATTTGGTGATTTAACACATATAGCCGACTTTGGAAGGTGGTTGTGTAAAAATCAGGTGCCCATATCCAGAGACCAACAGTACAGACTGACAGGGGGACAAACCCAGAAGATGTGACAGGCGGCGCCGCGCGCGGCCACTGAAGGACCACGAAAACGCGACAAGAATCGTATTTTCGCGGCCTTCTGGTGGGGCCACGTGTCGAGCTCGACGCGTGGCCCCGTGATGCCTCCCTAGTGCCCCCTTTTGCCTATAAATACCCCAGGATTTTCAGAACAGAAGGGAGAAGAGTTTTTAGGTTAGTTTTTAGGGTTGTTTTCTTTCTTTAGTTTAGATTAGTTGTTCTTCTTCTTCCTCTTTTGTATTTTTCATTTCTTGTAGATCATGTAATAGTGAAGAGAGTAGTATATAGGATGAAAGGAAGAGTGCTTGTAATGGTGGGTGACACTCTATGAAAGGTTCTCTCTTTATCTCTATTTGTTTTCTTCTCTCTAATTCTTTTTATATGTTTAGCTAATTTTCTTCTCATGGCAACTAACTACTAACTAGTAACTATACTAACTCTTTGCGTGATAATCCATATGAATCTAATAGTCTCTACTTGATCTTGCTCTTGCAAGAGCTATTGATGGCTCATGATGATAGATTCTAACACTCTAACATCTAACTCTCTAGCAAGTTACTATTATTTTATTCCATGCTCCTCTAGTTAGTTTTGATGGTTTAAGTATAGTTTGCTCTTGTTCGTTGAGTTTAGATGTGAAAGTGATCTTATGGGTCATGTTTTGTAAAGCTCTTGAACTAAAAACTAGTGATGACTAATGATACATGTGAGACAACTATCACTAAGAAATAAGCATGTTATTGGAGCCATCAGCAGTTAGTAGCCATAAGTTTTCTTTCATTTTACTTTATTTTAAATTACAAAAATCACAAATACATTCTTTTTTATGTTTCTCTGTAATATCCCTATTTTTAAAATACTAGATTTAATAATAAATAATAATATTTTAATTTATGTACACATATTTTGTGTTAATTATTATTTATTATGTGACTATTATTACTAATTACTATTAATTAGTATTACCATTTTTATTAGTGTTATTATTTTTGTTAATATTGTTATTATTATGGTTAGTGTATTATTATTATAATTATTGTTGTTTTTTTTGTGATTACTCTTGGTCTTAATATTATCTTTAATATTGGTATGTGTATTATCTTATTCCCAAGCCCATGAGCCAGGCCCAAGCATGAAGCCCACCTCTTTTTTCTCTCTTCTTATTTTCCCTTTCTTTTCTTTAGCACATAGAGGCCCAACCCATTACCCTAAATCAAAATCCTAACAAATTAAATCATAAATCTTAACATAATCCCTATATAATCTCTATCCAACCCGTACCCATCAACTTATGCCCATTAACAAACCCATTGAGACCCAATAACCTATTACCAACCCAAACCCAATAGCCCATTATCCAAATCCTATAATCCTATCTTAATTCAAATTCAAATCTTAATCATAACTAATCAATGTTAATCCTAACAACCCTATCCTAATCCAACCAAACCCTATTATTTCACGTGCCTTCATCTATTTTCCTCCCCAACACCATACCGCCACCACCACCCCAACACCAGATCCATCTCCAAGCCTCCCCCAACACCAACCACACCTCCCATAGCTGATATCCCGGAGCCTTGAGTCATCTCCCTGTGCTCCTCCTTCCATCACCCGCACCCACCATGGCCATCCTCTCCTTGGCGCACCCTTCTTCTTTCCTTGCGTAGGCCAGACAACAACCCCAGAGCCCCAGCACCATGGCCTCCAACCTCACACCCGGCTGCACATCCACCCGGACCTCCTCCTCCTACTGTCGATATCCACGGCTGCACTGCCCACAATGCAACCCATCAACCCCATCTTCCTCTTCTCTGGCGTACACCCACCCTTCTCCCTGCGCGCCCCCTTCCCCATCCCCTCTTGCTGCAACTCCAATGCCTCCAACACCCGTCGGTGGCAGCCCGTAGCCCGGCATGAGCAACCCACACCTTTAGTCGAACACCAGTCTCGTGATTCTCTCTACAATCTTGCTTTTGCATGGGTACACATTGATGTGTTGCGCCTCCATCTATTGGTGAACCTAGAAGCTCTTGATCCGGCAATGACGTATGCTTACAAGCACTCAATTATGGAAGAACAACGATCCTTACTTGAGCTTGTAGTCGAGGTGCGGCAAGAATGTGAAATTTTAGTAGGGAAGAGCTCAATAGCACATGACAAGCAAAAAAGAGTTTCTTCTTTACGAGAACTGGAGAAGGAACAAAAAAATGAGTTCATTCAAAGCTTGTGTTTCGTCATGAACTTCAAAACATATGAAGCTAAGTTCTGAATGTGCTGATTTTCTGGAGGTTGTTTCTTCCTGCATGGAACTTGTAAAAAGATTGAAACTCAGTGCAGGTCCAACAGTATTTGATGGAGCGAACAACTGGCAGGTGACTTCATCCTTGTTTATTGATAGACAATCAGAAGTTTATGCTGAATATAAAGACTTAATTCAGCCGGTTCAAGTTGCTATTTACGAAATGAAATTGGGTATATCCTTTGTCGTTTCTACTACTGTAGAGAGAGAATGTTTGAAGAAGGTTGATGGAGAAAATAGTCAAAGGATTTTTGCAATGCGGATTCGTTCGTGCGATCTAAACTCGGTAACGGGAGATTCAGATTTGTGCCCGTTATGGACATGATAGACTAACGATTCGAAGACCAACCCATGGGATGAATCGGAAATCCGTACCAGTTTATGCAGTAAAGACCAGACGAAGATTCGGATCCAAAACCGCGTCATTTATGTGCGTATTTGCTTTCGTGTTATTTTCTTATTTACCATCATCAATGCATATTTGTGTTCTATTCATATTATTTCATGTGACCACCTGATATATTATTCATGAAATAAATCAATAAGGCTCAAAACGAACACCAAAACTAAAAATTTTTATAAAAATTAAACAAGTATCAAGGATATATATATTTTGTCGAATCTAAAAGTATACATACATATCCCAAAAAAGAGTCAAGAATGGAATTTGCATGAAGGCTAGTGACTCAAGGATATGCATGTATATCTATTAGTTTTAAATAAAAATAACATATACATGAAGTTAAACATGTACAAAAATAGGAAAAACAAGTATAAATGAAAAAATGATCAAACCTAAGTTATACATGTACATGTAATGAGTACAAATGAGCAATGAAGTACAAACATATAATGATTAAGTGTAGCTCATTACTTGTACAAGTATAAACACAAGCTTTAACGAAAATTATATCTAAACAAGTAATCACCATATGAAGTACAAAATAAGCATGATCATTAGGCTAAATGCACGTATTTTAGAACTAATATATATATATATATATATATATATATATATATATATATATATATATATATATATATACACACATATATATATATATATATACACATATATATACACATATATATATATATATAGTAGTTAAACAATAATGAGAATACAAAATATAAATTCATATGAACATGGGTGCATCTCAAAGACTATTTATGTATATCACATATCTAATAACATTGCATTTAACATAATGAGCATTAAAACCACAATATGTTAAAAATTATCAATATAAAAGCATGTAAAGTAAAATAAAAGTTTAGAGATAGTTACCAAACTATATGAACAATTCTTTAAGTATTCAAACCATGGTGGTCCTCCCATCAGACATCCTTGATAGCGATGCATTAATTAGGTATGTCCATCTAGCTCCATATGCATCCACCATCAAGGTACCAACCCTCTCACGTTTTGTGAGAGCCCACACCTACATCAAACACAAGTGTACCCATATCTTTTTGGGTCCATTGAGGTTAGTAACAATTGGAACCCAAATATTTTTATTAGCAAAATTTAAATGATTTATCCTATCAAAACAAATTTTGCAAGATGGCATTTGCGGCCACAATGTGTACATTTGTACACTCTAACATACACGTGAGTGGGGTGAGCATGATGTGCATGTGTATGCCATAGGTATGTGCATGAGTATGTGAAATTTGTTTCTTGCGAAACATGAATTCCAGCCTATTATGGTTAAATGCATATTGGCTCAAAGTAGTGCCCAAATAATCAATTTTCTTCTTTAGAATATAAATATCATTATTAATTTTGGAAGAAGAGACATGAGGAACAAAATTCTTTTTCTTGTTAGATATTTTTTCTTTTAAAATAATTTTCTTTTTCAAGGATTTATTTTCATTTAAAATAATTTCTTTTTCTTCTTCCACCAAAATAAGTTTATTTTTCAATGAATTATTTCCTTCACAAATTTCATTTAATTTTGAAGTTAAAGAAACATTCTCCTTTTTAAAAAAAATCATTTTCTTTTGAAATAATGTCAAATTTATTTTGGAGAGAATCTTTTTCTTTCAAAACAAAATCATTTTCATTTTTTAAACTTTTGTTTTCCTCTTTTAACAAACCATATTTTTTAATAAGCATCTTGCAAAGCAAAGCAAGATCATCATATAGCATCTGTTCTTCAAGCTCGGAGTCAGAATTTACTTCAGGAGGGTTATCCCCTTAAACCATGTAGCACATGTTGGAAGCATCATTTCAACCCTCCGAGTCACTCTTTTTCATTTGGCGTTTGTTCCCCAAGAGAGTAAAGAATGTTTCAAACTACAAAAGCTGATTTAATGTTAGACACCCTAGATAAACAATCATCATTTAGGGTACTCTTTATAACATTGATGGCTTTTATGTTAGCCTCAAAATGTTTGCCATTAATAAAATATGTATTCTTAATAGTGACAAAATAGACATGAATTTCTAAGACCTTAAAATACATAGGCATCTTAACGTTCCAATTTTGAAAGTCAAGAATGTCAAACATGGGAGTTGTCATGAAATCCATGAGCGTGTGTACAAATATTGTGATTAACTAAAAATATGATCTTTAACTCAAAGTTGTTAGACTCAAATTAAGAGCACCAAGTTCTGATACCAATTGTAAGTCACCTAGAGGGGGGTGAATAAACAAGCTAATATAATGAAAACTAATGCGGAATTAAAAAACTATTTATCCAAATAAAAACTATTAAGCTAACACATAAAGTATAACACAAGAGTGTTGCCGAATTCCTAGTGAAGGGATCTAGATTATCTCCTCAATATTTCTCTAGATTAAGAGTTGAGGTGCCACTATGGCTCTCTTACTTGAATAGTAGTTTGAACATACAGACAAACTCAAGCATGTGTATCAATTAAGCACAAGATACATCTAGCATATATAGATGAACAATAAAAACATGCAAGATATATAAATAGAAATGAGAGAGAGATGGGCAATCGCAAACACAGGAGAATTGTTTCGAGGTTCGAGCACACTTGCTTTATGTCCCCGCCTACAACACTATGAAGGATTTCTACTAGAATTGATCCTGCAAGATCACTCGGTGCCTCAACACCTACAATGAGCTCCCTCAAGAACTCTTGGATTCACAAGTCTCTCACTTGTTCACGCAAGAACAACATACGCGAACCCGCAAGCTCGCCGAGGCCGCAACCTCTACAATTCCTCCAAATACAAAGGTGGAACACTTGTGATCACTTCTCTTGATCACAAAAACAAACTCTCTCATAACAAGGATCCTAGAGAATGAATATAGCAATGAAAAACTCAAGCTTGTGTGAGAAAAACTAAATAGATGTTGTGGTGGAAAACTCAAGAAATCTCTTTTGAAAACTCAAGAAAAACACTCTTGATAAACACCTGTTTGATATGGAAGTTTAGCCCAAAAACTTGTTGAAAAACCTCTGTTGGAGATGGGAAAATGGCTCTTGAAAACTCTCCAAAAGTCTTGTAGAAAACTAGCTAATACAGCTCCCATTTATAGAGCTACAAAAACTAGCCATTGGGGCAAATCCCTAACCCAGATGACCTGTCGGTCGACCCGCCGGCCGACCGGTCAACTGTTGGGTTGTCGGTCGACTGCCCATCGACCGCACCCAGGTCTTGACCTGTCGGTCGACCGGTCGATTGACCGAGGCAAGAACCAGAGAGCAAAGTGGCTGGTCGACCGCTCGGTCGACCAGGGCCGGATCTAGAGAGTAAACTCTTTGGATCGGTCGACCGCCCAGTCAACCGGCCCTCAAGCCAGGGCTTGTCACGTTTCTGTGCACATCGGTCGACCGCCCGGTCGACCGACTTCTGGTTCGGTCGACCGGTCGGCCGACCGCCAGAAGACCAGTCAGGATTATTAGAGATTAAACTTGGTCTTTCAATATCTTATAAAATCCTATAAAATCACATAAAATTCACAAAAATAAGTTCAATGAAATACTTTGAATTATAAATATGTGTGACCAAAAATCAACATATATTAAAACATATTGAACTTTTTTGTGATAAAGAATTTTAGCTTTAAACCGAAAACCGTATTTTTCAAAATCAATCTTCAATTTGAAAAACGATTTTTTCAAAACTTGTTTAATATAAAAACAAGATATTAAAACTTATTTAAAGCATAGTGTGTATGGATATGATCCAATACACATATAAAATGAAATATCTATGTTTTTGAAAGTTAAGCTCTAAATAATGTTTTGATAAATACAAAACTTAAAAACCATGAACTCGAAACATCAAACTAAGTTTTTATAAACATTTGAACCAATAATGTATATAGATGAAATTCAATATACATATAAAACGTGTAAACTTATTTTGATGAACTCTATTCATGAAACATAAAGATATCTTCTTTGAAGCACAAAATCAAAACGGTATTTTCTAAAATCAAAGCTATTCTTATGAAAACACTATATAAATTTTGTATGTGTGTGTATGAGTTTGAGCAATCAATCTATAACTAATCAATGCTTTACATTTTATATAAAAATAAAATATTAACAACTACAAATTAAAACTCAAGTCTTGAAAATCTTCTTCTCCTTCTTGACTTGGTCCAAACTTTAATCCAAAGAGCTAGACTCCTCTTTACTTGATGCGATCTTTGAAGTGCGAACTCTTGAATCAACACGTGCTATCTTCAAAACTTGACTTCGAATCTTTTATTGAAGCTAAACAATGACTAAGATCTTGATGAAAAATCTGAAACTTATTAAACACAAGATCATTAGTACTATAACCACATGAGTTAACCATCATCAAAACTAGAGTGATGGTCTTTGGGCTAACAAGAGTTAATAATCACTACCAAAGAAGAAGAAATTTTTTTCTAAAATAGATGATGTTTATAGACTTTCAGAAGTTCTAAAAAGATATAAATAAAATAAGAAAAAACCAACACCTATTCAAGAACTACATCAGAAAATTAATATATTAAAAATAGCAGTAAAAACCTTAAATATAAAAAATAAAATAATAGATTTAAGACTTTCTAAATTTGAAAAGACTATAGATAAAGAAAATAAAGATAAGGACATTGAAGAGTCAAATAAATAATCTGTATATTCAGAGTATGAATCTCCTAATCAAAATAATCAATTCCTACAAACAATGGACTTAATAATAACAAAAAAATAGAATATAAAAGTAAATTTACTAATTAATAATAAATTTTTTATACAAGACTTGGTAGATAGTGGTGCTGATCTTAATTGTATAAAAAAAGAATAATACCAATAAAATACTGTGAATACACTATACAAACATTAAGTGATGCTAATAATAAAGCACTAACAACACCATATAAGGTCACAGATGTAAATGTTTGTAAGGACAAAGTTTGTATTCCCTTACATTTTATAAAAGTGAAAGAAATATCACAACATGTAATATTAGGTACTCCGTTCTCAGAAAAGCTAATGCCAATTAAATAAATTGATGAAAAAGGTATAACTACCTGTTATAAAGGGCAAAGTCTTATCTTTGAATTTATAACAAATCCTAAAGTTAAAGAAATATATCTAAAAGAAAATCAAATTAATTTTCTTCAAGAAGCAGTTGTAAAAATAAATATAACAAAACATCTACAATCTAGTCTAACTCAACAGAAAATTAAACAAGTCGAAGAAGACTTTAAGTATCAAACATGTAGTAACTTACCTAATGCTTTTGGGAAAGGAAATAATATAGTTTCTTTACATTATGAAGAATCTTTTAATGAAAAAATATTCCAACCAAGACAAGACCTTATCAAATAAATAAAGAAGATTAGAACTTTTATAAAAAAGAGATTAAAGATCTTTTAGGTAAAAATTTAATTGGAAAATCCTATTCTCCTAGGAGTTGTACAACCTTTTACGTTAATAATGCAGCTGAAAAAGAACCTGGTGTTTCAAGACTAGTAATAAATTTTAAACAACTTAATAAAATATTAAAATGGATAAGATATCCGATTCCTAATAAAAGAGACTTACTAAATTGAATAGGTAATGCTAAAATATTTTTCAAATTTGACTTAAAATCTGAATATTGGCAAATCCAAATAAGAGAACATGATAAATATAAAACTGCTTTTACTTTTCTATTTGACCATTATGAATGGAATGTAATGCAATTTGGATTAAAAAATGTCCCATCAGAATTTCAAAATATAATGAATGACAGATCTATACATTATACTATTTTATATTTCTTACATCAATGACATATTTATATTCTCTAACACTTCAGATGAACATTTTAAACATCTAAATATATTTAAATATCTTATTATAAATTTTTTTTAGTAATATCAGCTCCTCATGTGACTTTTTCAACAAGAGATAAGAATTTTAGGACTTAATATTGTTAATGGAACAATAATTTCAATAAATAGAAGTATAGAATTTGCAGTTAAATTTTCAAATGAAATAATTGATACAAAACAGTTACAAAGATTCTTAGGCATTTTGAACTATGTAGCTGACTACTATAAAGATTTAGCCAAAGATGCAAAAAATTTACATGATCGACTAAGAAAAATTGCTAAACCTTGGTCTAAAAAACATACTAAATCGGTTAAAAAATAAAACAAAAAGTTAAAAATCTATTATCTACATTTAGCCAACCTAGAATGGTTTAAAATAGTATAAACTGATGTAAGTAATATTGGGTATGAAGGAATTCTTAAACAATTAAATCCTAAAAAAAATCAGAAGAATTGGTTAGATTTAATTCAGGTAAATGGAACCAAGCTGAATATAATTTTTCTACTATTAAAAAGAAATCCTTGCTATTATAAAATATATATACAAATTTCAAGATAATTTGCTTAATAAGAAATTCTTACTAAGGATTAATTTCAGTTCTTCTAAATCAATTATAGAAAAAGATGTTAAAAATTTAGCCTCAAAACAAATCTTTACTAGATGGCAAATTGAGCTGTCCATTTTCGATTTTGATATTGAATATATAAAAGGTCAAGAAAATTCTTTATCTAATTTTTAAGTCATAAATTTCTATAGCCAAATGCAGGGTCCGAATAGAGGCCGTGGACGTGGAAGGGGGAAAACTCCCAGACTTGTCCTATACAAGCCTAATACGGGGTGACCCTTAACACCTAATTCTCCTAATTCTTCATCATTTTCATCAGGAAATATTCCTGCAAGGGAAGAATCTTCCCATCAATCTCAATGATCTAAAACTTTAACTTTAATAAAAGAAATTCTTAAAGTTGAAGCAATATTTTATTAGAAAAATATTTCTGAACCTTTAATAACTCTTGAAAAGAATGATATTTTTAAAATTAATGATTCATGGAAATTACTTCATAAATATCTTGAAAATTTCTATTATACCACAATAAAGGGAAGGTCTAGAAATATTCTGAAGCTATCCTAATGGTAATAAAATCTATAGAGGTGGAACACTTTTCTAATCCTCTTGATAAGTCTGAGATTAATTTTAGCAAAATTATTATCAGAGAAATTCTCTCACCTCACACTTGGGGATTACATCCTAATAGGGCCAGGCTAATGAAGCTTGAAGAAAGACAAATATCTTTTAATTATTGGGACTATGTTTTTGTTTTTCAAAATATATTTTACTATGCAAATAAAAAAAGAAAGCATTCTTGGTTTATTCAAATATGCCCAATAATTCTTTCCAAAGAACTTACTTCTTAGTTTATATAATGGTGGCTCAAATTTGAAGCTGAACTTCCAATATTGCCCTCATCTCTTCAAGAACAATTCTCACTTTGGATTGACTCTCATCTCCATTTTTGCTTCCTTTGACTCCACTCTTCTTTTTAAGGAGAGTACACTGTACTTCTTTGTCCAGAATGAAATTTTCTATATATTCAAATGGACAATTAAAGGTGAATTTGATGATAATAATATCCTAATTATTTCCAAAAAATTTCTTATTAAATGGTGGAATAAGATTAATGAGCAGGTCAAATTAACCGAAATAAAGAAAAGAATAAAGCAAAATAATATTTTACTTGAGAATAAAATTCAAAGATAACTTAGAAAGAAAATCCTCTTCTCAAGTTAAAAAAAGCTCTCCAAAGAAAATATCCCATGATGACAGAAGAAGAATTAAAGAAAAGGTATTTTCAATACACGCAAACCCAATCAGAGCAGACGTTTGAACAAGACAACATATCTCTGTGTTCCTCAAAGATGTCTACTAAGATAATAGAAGAAATAGAGATGAGTCTTAATCAAGATTCAGATGAGAAAATCCCACCACATGCTCAAGATCCATTTAGAAGAAAACATTGATGACTACATCTGCCAAATAATGGATGATACTAGAAAGAAGTAATCAAGTAATCAATGAGAAATCTCTCTGTTAAAAGTGTTGCTAGGCTAAGAAGAATAACTTGGCTACAAAGGACTAGGCTTCAAATGTAAATGCAAAAACAAGTATCATAAACTTGCCTGCACAATACCCTCTAGAAGTAATATGAAGCTTCTATATCCCAATGACGAATGCAATACCATCATCAATGCTGGCAAGGATTCCAATGATGAATGCAATGACGACACCCTCAATAATGGAGGCAATGCCAAGCACTGAGGTCACTAAGCAGTTCCAAAAAATTGAGATAAGTGGGAATCTGCCACAACGAAATTAAAACTGATTGAGCCTCGATGAGCCATCAGTTTTAATTCACCTGTCCCACTTTAACAAAGAAAAGTAGAATGGTCGACATCCACTAAAGAAATGATCATAGCTAGCAAGGAGAGCTGACATGAATCTTCTAGAGTGAAAAACTCTATATAAGGAGAAATACTCCTGGAGAGAAGGCATCAGCGAAGAACTCTCTTCTCTCTTGTAATCTTTCGCTCATATGTTGAGTCTACTCTCTTCATATTGTAAAATATTATCTACCTCTGTAAAATATCCTTTATAAAAAAAGAAGTGCTTTGCTTGTTTGAAGTCTGCTCAGCTTTTCTTTCCTCTTCATCGATCCTGCCTGTCTTTTGGTATTATTTAAAAATTTCAACTTTAACTCATTTTATATGCTATAAAAATACATTTTTAGGTAGAGTAATGCTACTCAATGATGCTAATAATGTACATTGACAATTTAAATTAATTGATGGCATACCAAATCTCTTTGCAGGAAGGATTAAAAAAACTCTAAGAGATAAATATAATGATATAATACCATATCATAATTATACTCATGGGAACCTTATAAATTCCTGTATACATGAAGGATTAGCCTTATGTAATGATTTGAAATTAAGACATTAATTAAAAGTCCAAAGACTTTCTGAAAGAAAGCAGCTGGGAGAATTTTGTAGGCCATTTACAATAGATGATCCAAAACTCTCTAAATATAAGAATTTAAGAAATAGATATAGTGACAATAATAGAAAGCCTTTTCAATTTAACAGAAGATATAAAAATTATAATAAGAAAAAAGATAGAGAAAAAAGGTTTATAAGCATTTCTAAAGTAGATTCTATTCTGGTTAATTATTACCATAAGACTTGAATATAAACATTTGTATAATTATTTTGTTTAATAATTTTTTATAATTTTTTAATAGTTTCTACCTTAGCATCTGTTGAAGAGTTTTAAAGTTTCTGCTGGGGGATACATTGGCTTTAAGGGCAAGATTAAAGGTTTCACTCCAAATTTGAGCCATCATTGTATAAACCAAAAAGAAGTTCTTTGGAAAGAATTATTGGGCATATTCGAATAACCAAGAACGCTTTCTTTTTTGATTTCATAGTAAATATATTTTGAAAAATAAAAACATAGTCCCAATAATTAAAAGATATTTGTCTTTCTTCAAGCTTCATTAGTCTGGCCCTATTAGGATGTAATCCTCAAATTTGAAGTGAGAGAATTTTTCTAATAATAATTTTGCTGAAATTAATCTCAACTTATCAAGAGGATTAGAGAAGTATTCCGCCTCAATAAATTTTGTTACCATTAGGATGGCTAAAGTCTAATGTACAATACAAATTGACCCAACCAACATGAGCGCCGAGTAGAGTACGGTTTACATTTTTATATAACGAAATCGAAGCTGATGGATAATGAAAATCTTTCCCCAGTGAAAACCCAATTTAGACCCGATATCTAGTTTGAATCATCGGGGCTGTTCGTTTCGTCGTAAAAGTCTTAAAAGTCTGTAATTCGTAAATGACTTACAACTCAATTACAACTATGACGTTTATTTGGACTGTAATTTGTAAAAGACGTAAAACAACTTAACTATCACTCACTTGTAACCCAATTACCACTCACTTACAGTCCACTTACAGTTAATTTGTGGTGCAAATTTGTATTATTTTGTATGTAATATTAATTTTTTTAGCATTTTTAGTATTTATTTGCAATATTAAAACTTTTTAAATTGCCAAATAGTTAATTTTGTGGTCAACTTTTTCGCTTACGACTTACACATTACGACAACCAAATATCATAAAACACAATATACTTTCCTACTTACAACTTTATATTACCAATCAAACATCGTAAAACTTATATGCTTGTAACTCATTTACAGCTGTAACAAATTTTACCAATATGACTTACGAAATACGGCGAATTACGACACCAAACAGATCCATCATAAACTTAGGGCGTGTTTGGTAAGTTGCAAAATGTTTGCAAAATGCAAAAAATTTTGCAACTTTACCATTTACACTTGTTTGGTGACGTTGCAAAATTTTCCCATTTACAGCCCCCTTTTCACAAAGAGGTCCCGTGGCGTGCCGGGTTTGACAGATCGAGAGACTTCCGTCGGGTTTGAAAAAAGGCTGCAAAAGTCGTACTGTCTCTTTCCCATCTCCCAATCTTCTCCCATCTACACTGTAGCAGCACGATACCCTTTTTGTTCATCTTCGCCATTTTGCTGCTTCGCCCTCTCTCAATCGATCCCTTGCAAAAGAGATTCCAGCATCTCTGACAAGTACGGCGTCGACGACCGGCGGTCCACAGCAAAGGTGATCGGTCGCTTCAACCCACTATATCCCAGAGATTCCAGTATCTCTGACAAGTACAGCGTCGACGACCGGCGGTCCACAGCAAAGGTGATCGGTCGCTTCAACCCACTGTATCCTAGAGATTCCACAAGGAATCGATTCCCTCTGCTCCTTGGTCAACTGAAATCTTCAGCACGTTCCCAATCGGATCTTTGTTCTTTGCGAGAAAAATTGGCTGGAAAGTTAGGGTTTTCACTGCAGCCGCGTGATCTCCTCGGAAGTCTGTATTGACCATTTTAATCTCTAAAGGTCATCTTCCCCTTTCTTCACTACTGTCCCTCTCCTTCAAATCTGCCTCCAGCAGCATAAATAGGGCAAAGGGCAGAAAATGGAGAAACATTGTAAAGTGTGTGGGAATGTGAGGAAGCGGCCGAGCCCAGTTATCTCCGATCAGGCATCAACGTCGGACAAAATATTTGTTAAGGTATGCTGTTAACCCATAGATCAACTGATAGCGCTGTTCATCTGTGGGTAAGTTGGATTTTTTCCCAATTACGGGGCAATTTCTGTTATCTGTTTATGGAATTGCTACTTACATTTACTCTGGTATGGTATTATTCACTGTTAAAGTGTCTTCATTTTCTGAATGCCTTTCGTTTATGCTAATGTTCAACTGAAATGCTATTTGCTGCAAAAAGTTGTTGATCAACAGTTAATTCTTTTCTGTTAATTCTTAACTAATAAGCATGAGGCGTAATTAGGACATGGTTCAAATGTTGGGTGCTTAGGTAAGCACGATCATACACGACAATTGCGAAGAAAGGAGAATGCTAAGCTAAGTGTTGGAAAATTAAGAAGGTAAGGGATGAGTACAGTGTGAGTAAACTGGTGTGGAAGCTTGCTGTGACGTTGAATGAAAAAAGTTTAAAGGCTCTACCAACATAACTGACGACTTTGTATCTTTAGGGTAGATTATAAGAGGGAGCCCAGGTTAAGTTGGACTGAAATCATAAAGAAAGACGTGTGAAGGCTTGCTGTGACATTGAATGTTGCCCTTGGTAGGAAATTTTGGTGGGGATTCTTGGACAAAGCTTGATGGTGATACTTGCACCTTTTTAAGTTCCTATTACATGGCTAACTTTGTGTTATGCGCATATTATTTCTTTTATTGTGTTATTACCTATCAGTTAACTTCTATTTTATCTGCTCCCTAATTTTCTAATATTCACAAAGTGAGGTTCAATTTCAACTTCATCCAATGTTGCGTAAACTATTCAGACATTTATTTTTGTCTCTGTTTCATTAGTATTTTTCTTAATGCTACTAACATGAGAGTATGGACCTCTGGATTTGTAAGGGAAATTGTGTTTGACTGATGTTATATGCACATAATGTTTCTTATTCAAGATTGTTTCCAAGATTTTCTAGGGACATGCATGCTATAATCGTTGAAAAAATAAAATCAGCATGTATGCTTTACTGCTTGTCTCTGCGCCCATTTGTCCTAGTATGATATGAAAATTATAGTTTCTAACTCTACTGACATAAATTTTTCTTACCTATTAACTCATATTTATAATTATTTGGTAAGAAATCGTACAGTATACTTAACCACCATTTACACCCCTATATATCGTTTCGAGTAATATGTACCTTTCTTCCCAAATATGTTTAGCATGGAAAGGTTTGTCCAACTTGGGTTGGATCTTGAGGATGAGGAATTAGGCTTGCTTATAATTTGTACCACGGCCTTTATGGTGCTTAAGTGGATGACCGGTCGCGAAGAAATCATGCAACCTATCCCTAGGAACATCAGGGACCAAGAGAGACGAATGTACCTGTCACGAGTTTTAGAGTCCAGTGACACAGTGTCACAATATGTTCAGGATGAATAGGGATGTTTTCTTCGACCTCTGTTCTATAATTAGGGTTCGGAGGCTCCTACAAGATTCTGCGAATGTCACTGTGAAAGAGCAACTAGCAATGTTCCTACACACTGTAGGACATAATGTCCGTAACAGAGTGATTGGAGGGAACTTCATACGTTCTAGAGAAACAATAAGTCGTTATTTTCAGCATACACTTTAGGCAATTGGAGAACTCAGAAGGGATTACATTTGTGGTCCTAGTACACTGGTCCATGATAAGATTGCCAAGGACAATAGATTCAATGCTTACTTCAAGGTAAATTAATATTTATCAACTCATTTTTAATAAATTGAGCGAATGATCACTTGAATGTCTAACCAATGTTAATTTAACGTCAATAGGATTTTGTCGGAGCAATTGATGGGACACATATCCCCGCTACTTTACCAGTTGCTGAAGTTGGACCATTCTACGGAAGAAAAGAGTATCCAACTCAAAATGTCCTGGCAGTGTTGACTTTGATTTGAAATTCACATATGTCTTAGCGGGTTGGGAAGGATCAGCACATGATCTCATCGTGCTGCGAGATGCTCTTGAAAGACCACACGGTTTGCGTGTCCCCGAAGGTATTTCTTACCTTTTGCGTCATTCTCACACAGTTCATTATGTTCCTTTTGTGTACTGAACAAATCTTAACTGTTTCAAAATTTGCTACTATAGGGAAATATTACCTGTGCGACGCTGGTTATAATATCAGGCCAGGCTTCTTAGCTCCATATCGCTCAGTTAGGTATCATTTGAGTGATTACAGAGACAGGTTACCCACCAATTACAAGGAGTTATTCAACTATCGTCACTCCTCTCTACGTACATTGGTGGAGAGGGCTTTCGGTTCTCTTAAGGGAAGATTTAAGATTGTAACGTCTCGTCCGTTCTTTCAATATCGCACACAAGTCGAGATTGTGATTGCTTGTTGCATCCTCCACAATTTTATCTTGTCTCACGGGGAAGATGATTTCATCCAATCCGAGGAAGAGTGGACTGCACAGAATCTAGCCGAAGGGGGAAGTGTTGGCCCAGAGGCCTTCCACCCTAGTTTTGATGATGATTAACTCATGTAGTTATGTTTACTAATTATCTTGTGATTTTAGTTTCAGATCATGTAACAAGATATTAGTTGGTGATTGCTTCAAAAAGATGAGTTTGGAAGCCTTCACTTGGTGATTCCCGTGCCCGAGCATCAAGATCATACCTTTGCACTCGGTGGATCACGGTTTGGGATCTAGTCAACTTGAAGATGAAGATCGTCAAGAAGACTTAGGTATCCTAGTTTTAGTTTAGTGTGTTTTAGATCCATTTGTAAAGCTTAGTATAGTTGATATGCTCAAGTGCACAACACACACACGTTTCATGTTTTGAATATTGGTTTTCGGTTTTCCGTTTTTGGTTTAACCGATCTTGGTTTCATGAATAGATAGATCAAAACAAGTTTACATGGTTTTATGTATAGTAGATTCATTCTCTATACATGCATGCTTAACTTTTAAACAAACTTATTTTGATTTTCCTATTCATGTGTTGAAAAATCAAGTTTGATAAAATACAGGTTTTGGTTTTGATAAAATTTGCAAGACTCAAAAATGAATTGATATGATTGATATATGTCTTGAAATTTTTATCACTTGTTTGTGGTTCAATATAAAATGTTAAAACAAGTTTTATAGAATTTTTTAGAAAAGATAAAAGATTTTTCAAAAATATTTTAACAGTGTTTTTGACCCAGTTTGTGCTGACAGGCCAGGTCGGTCGACCCAGCCGGTCGACCGCACCATGGCCGGTTGACCCGTGCGGTCGACCGACGTGCACAGACTTGTGCACGTCTGGCAGACACAAGCTCGGTCGACCGGGGCGGTCGACCGGGTCTGAGAGCAGAGCTCTCTGTTTGTTTGGGTCGATCGGGCGGTCGACCGGGTTTGCCCAACGGTAACATTTTTGACCGTTGGCGGTCGACCGGGCGGCCGACCGCCAAGCCTGTCAGGCTGCCACATCAGCCTAACGGCTAGTTTTGTTTTGGGGCTATAATACCCCAACTCTTGGGCTGTTTTGAGAAGATTTTCAAGAAGAAAAATTTCAGTATTTCTCTAGTGTTTAAACAAGTTTTCAAATAGTTTTTGTACCAAAAAGCTTCATTCATTTGTTTTAAGTGTTTTGTTTTATTTTAAAGAAATTAGGTTTTGGGAATTGTTTTTGAGCTAAAATTTCTATATCATTTTTGGTGTTTTCCTAAGAGAATTTCTTTGATCAAACACTTAGTTTTTCCACACTTGAGCTATCCTCTATCCTAATCTATTTAGGATCATTTATTTTTGTGGAAAAGAGAAAAAGGAGAGATTGTTTGTGGTTGAAAGAAACCACTTGTTGTAAACACCCTTGTTCTTGTTGTATCCCTCTTTGGTAGAGGTGATCGGGTGATTGGTTTGCTCCTCTTTGGTAGAGGTTGAGATTGTGGTTTGCTCCCTCTAGTGAGAGGTGGAGTTGGTTTGTATATCCCTCTTCGGTAGAGGTGATTGGTTGTTGTATTGGCTAAGGGCCTACCCCTTTTGTGTGAGGTGGTGTTTGTATTGAGAGAGGAGTTTGGTACTCCTTGTGTTGTAACAAATCCTCTTCGGTAGAGGTTCCCTCGGTGGGAGATAGTGGATTGGAAATCCTACACGGTGGTGTAGGCGGGGATGTAGAGCTAGGTGCTCGAACCTCGTAACATATCTTGTTGTTAGCGTTTGATCCATTGTCTCTCTAACCCTCTCTCTCTCTATTTGTTTTGTGCATAGCATTATTCATATTGTCATAACATTCATATTTGCTTGTGTTGTGCCTTGCATAATTCATATTGCTATATCTTGTATATGCTTGGTTGTTTGTGTGTGCCTCACTTGTACTTAACCACAAGAGCTTCACATAGCACCTCAACCCATTCAAGGGGAATCAGGAGGAGTTAGTCCAGAGCCCTTCACGCGGAATTCGGCTACACTTGTGTGTTGTACTAAGTGTGTTGCAAAATTTGCATTAGCTTCCACATTTAGCGCATTTAGTTCACTAGATTAGCACTTACACCTATTCACCTCCCCTCTAGGTGTGCTTTCAATTGGTATCAGAGCTAGTGCTCATGATACTTAGGCTTAACATCCTAGGAGTGAGATCTATTTGGTTGCTAATCTATTGTTTGCATTTGCTTGTTTGCACACTCATATAGTTTGCCATGGACTTCATGACCCCACCTAGCTTTGACCCTTCCAACATTGTTGTTTGAAAGTATAGAATGTCCATATACCTAAAGACCATAGGTTTGCATGTTTTTCTTGTGGCTACCAAGAGATGTTATCTTGGTGATCGCAATCATATAGGGGCCAATGCACTTGCCCTTGAGGCCATTAGAAGCACATTAAATAAAGAATATCTTATGCGTGTTTCTAATCTTGATTCCGCTTTTGCAGTGTGGAACAAGTTGACAACAACCACCACCTCTGAGCTTCAAGTGCCAATTCAACAAAAGGAGGAATCTAGTGGAGAATCCGAACCACAACAATGCTATACGGTCCAAGGGAATGACTCCCTTGAGGTACATTCGGATACTCAACTAGATAGTGCTAACTCTTCATTTGATGATCATGATTATATGGATGCCAATGCTTTGAATGAAGAGTTGTCTATTGTTTGTGAAAGATTGTTTGAAAAATATAAAATTTTGAAAAAGAAAAGTCTAGGACTTGAAAATGAAAATAAGAATTTGCTTTCTAGACTTGACATTATTTTGCAAGAGAAAGAGGAGATTTCTAATGAGAGGGATTCATTGAAATCTCAACTAGACATTGCACTAAAAGAAAATGAATTTTTGAAATCTCAAATTGTTTTGAAAAATAATAATGCTTTATCTTCAAAAGTTGAATTTGTTTTAAGAGAAAATGATTCTTTGAAAAGAGAAATTGATTTTATTTCAAAAGAATTAAAAATTTGTTTAAATAAAAATAATTCTTTGAAAAATGATATTGCTTCACATGTTTGCCATGCTAGGGTAGCTTCACCTAGATCACCCTTTGCATGCTCCACTTTATCTTCAAGTGTTAAAAATGATATAGATGTTTTGAAGAAAAGTGTTGATTGTTTGGGCTCCACTTTGAGCCAATGTGCCATGAACCACTCACGTTTGGAAACCTTGGTTCGAAAGAAACAAGTTCCATCCTTTATGCATGCACACCCTCCACGGCATAAACATGCTCCTCACGGACACCATCACACCATGTATGCTCATGTGTACACATGTACACATTGTGGACGTAAGGGCCACCTTGCTAAATTTTGTTATGATAGAATACATGTTGAGAATTTAGCAAATAAATTTGTTTGGGTTAGAGAAGGTACTAACCCCATGGACCCAATAAGATATGGGTATCAAAGACCACCCCTCCTATTTTTGATGTAGGTGTGGGCTCTCACATGACGTGAGAGTAGCCGTACCTTGGAGTGGATGCATTCCGTGCTTAAAGGAAATCAATTGGATGCATCACTTTCAAGGGAAGTTTGGTGGAGATAACCACCACGTTTTGGAGACAAGGGAAGTTGCCTTCTAAGTTTTGGTAACGATTCCTAACTCCTTATTATTGTTTACATACTTTCCATGTTTATCTTTCATAGCATGTTTTGATATTTTTTTATTACTATGAAAATGCCATGCTTATTAGATTAGTGATATACATGTTTAGTTATTTTGAGACACCCATGTTTAATATGGATAAATTCTTTTGTGTTCTCACTATTTGGTTGCTATTGCGTATATCATAGTTCTAATAACATGTGAATATTCATAATAATCATGTTTATGTTTATCATGTTGATTTTTATCGTGTTTTGATGCTTCATTCTAAGATTACTTATTTAGATGTTAGTTTTCATTAAAACTAGGTATATACTTGTGCATATAGTGGGCCACAAATAAATCTATATATGTTTGAGCTTGAATGCTTATTTGAACCCATTAGATGTGCTAGTATAGTCTAGTTTTGATGATTCATGCATTTAAAACTTGTATTCCAATTTTTGGATTTGTTTTATGAGTTTTTCATTTCATGTATATGTCTATTTTGCCAAATCTTTAAGATATACATGTATACCCTTTGAGTCATTTGCCTTTCATGCAAATATATATATATGGACTCAATTGTGTTTAGGATATGTATGTATACTTATTGTGTTGACAATTCATACATATACCTTGAAATGAAATTTGTTTTGGTGAAAATTTAGTTTTTCTTGATTTCGTGTTTATTTGTTTAACTTCATGTATATGTCTATTTTATCCAAATTATTATTATACATATACATCATTTTTGAGCCACGTGCCTTAATGCATATATCTTTGTGGACTCGTCATGTTTTGGATATGTATGTATGCTTTAGTTGGTATAAGACATACATATACCTTGAAGATTAAATAATTTTGATGATTTTAATTGTTTCAAGGAATTTTGAGCTTAATTGGAAATTTCATAATGCCATGTCACACATTACTTGTACACTCACCATTTTTAAATATTTCTCATGAGTATGTTTTCATGAGTATGTTTTTATGAGCATGTATGGACTTTATTGAATATTGAGTGTTTTTAAGTGCTATGTGATTTACATGTGTTTTATGAAAATTTTTTTTTTATTCCTTTCTTGAAGGATTTCGTACTAGTTTACAAATTTTTCTTTTAACTAGTTACGGTATTCTTCATTTTGATAGAGTTTTTCAAACGTACTCTATTTTCAAATCTATTTTTGAAAATCCCTACCATCAATGGGCGGTTGGATGGGAGATCATGGTCATGTATGCTTTAAAATGAAAATCATTCAAAACTTGTACCTTGGTTGGGTGGTAGGTTATATGAGATATACATTTAATCTTATTGTTTCAATTGGTATCATTGGACTCTTTCAATTGGTATCAATTTTGACCTTTCTTGTATACTCATATATGTTTGTATGTATGTATGCTTTCATTTTAAAGAATATCAATTTCAATTGGTATCTATTTTCCATACATATATATGCTTGTGTTTATGCTAAGCTTGAGCTTCAATTTTGTTTCAATTGATTCAATTTTCAATTGGTATCTTATTTCAAGCTTATGCATGTGTTTTGTTGGTATTTCATAAAGGGGGAGAAAATTCGATTTTTATGTTTACAATTGGTATTTATTTTCCACTCCCATACTTTATGATTAAAAAAAATTTTCAATTTGGTATCATATGTTCAAAATGAAAGATATTTACAATTGGTATCAAAATTTTTGTTTAGACATTCAAAATTTATTATGTTTAATTTCAATTGGTATCAAGATTTTCATGTGTTTTGCTTAAAATTGGTATCAATATTTTTTTTATTTGTTTCCTTTCAATTGGTATCAAGATACTATTCTTTGACTTATTTTCAATAGGCACCTTAATTGATTGTCACCCCTAATTGTTTTGTTTTTGTTTTAGACAAAATGGGGGAGAAAATTTTATTGATTTAGTTTTGCTTTTACCCTTTATTGATGATTGATTCTTTGTATTAAAAAGGGTGAGAAGATTTTGTTTTGTTTTGATTATTTACCCCTTTGTTGATGATTGACAAAAAGGGGGAGAATTATTTGAGAAGTTTTATATATGCATGTTAATGTTTTGCATATATTAAGTTTAATTTAGTTTAATTTTAATTGGTCTCTAGAGCATGATTTGTTTTGAATATTTCATTTAGTATCTAGAGCATCTTGTTTATGCATTGTCATTTATGCATATTTATGTTTATTTGTTTTATGCATGAGTTAAGGGGAGCTTCTTTGAAGCTTAACTTTAATCTATGCATATATAACTCATGAGTTTTGTCATCATCAAAAAGGGGGAGATTGTTGGCCCAGAGGCCTTCCACCCTAGTTTTGATGATGATTAACTCATGTAGTTATGTTTACTAATTATCTTGTGATTTTAGTTTCAGATCATGTAATAAGATATTAGTTGGTGATTGCTTCAAAAAGATGAGTTTGGAAGCCTTCACTTGGTGATTCCCGTGCCCGAGCATCAAGATCATACCTTTGCACTCGGT
Organism: Agave tequilana; assembly: GCA_038442645.1. Lineage (NCBI taxonomy): Eukaryota > Viridiplantae > Streptophyta > Magnoliopsida > Asparagales > Asparagaceae > Agave > Agave tequilana. Next base: position 136,724 of record JAVJIF010008195.1, on the reverse strand, counting down.
GGATCACGATTTGGGATCTATTCAACTTGAAGATGAAGATCGTCAAGAAGACTTAGGTATCCTAGTTTTAGTTTAGTGTGTTTTAGATCCATTTGTAAAGCTTAGTATAGTTGATATGCTCAAGTGCACAACACACACACGTTTCATGTTTTGAATATTGGTTTTCGGTTTTCCGTTTTTGGTTTAACCGATCTTGGTTTCATGAATAGATAGATCAAAACAAGTTTACATGGTTTTATGTATAGTAGATTCATTCTCTATACATGCATGCTTAACTTTTAAACAAACTTATTTTGACTTTCCTATTCATGTGTTGAAAAATCAAGTTTGATAAAATACAGGTTTTGGTTTTGATAAAATTTGCAAGACTCAAAAATGAATTGATATGATGATATATGTCTTGAAATTTTTATCACTTGTTTGTGGTTCAATATAAAATATTAAAACAAGTTTTATAGAATTTTCAGAAAAGATAAAAGATTTTTCAAAAATATTTTTACAGTGTTTCTTACCCAGGTTTGTGCTGACAGGCCAGGTCGGTCGACCCAGCCGGTCGACTGCACCATGGGCCGGTCGACCCGTGCGGTCGACCGACGTGCACAGACTTGTGCACGTCTGGCAGACACAAGCTCGGTCAACCGGGCGGTCGACCGGGTCTGAGAGCAGAGCTCTCTGTTTGTTTGGGTCGACCGGGTTTGCCTAACGGTCACATTTTTGACCGTTGGCGGTCGACCGGGCGGCCGACCGCCGCCAAGCCTGTCAGGCTGCCACATCAGCCTAACGGCTAGTTTTGTTTTGGGGCTATAAATATCCCAACTCTTGGGCTGTTTTGAGAAGATTTTTAAGAAGAAAAATTTCAGTGTTTCTCTAGTGTTTAAACAAGTTTTCAAAATAGTTTTTGTGCCAAAAAGCTTCATTCATTTGTTTTAAGTGTTTTGTTTTATTTCAAAAAAATTAGGTTTTGGGAATTGTTTTTGAGCTAAAATTTCTATATCATTTTTGGTGTTTTCCCAAGAGAATTTCTTTAATCAAACACTTAGTTTTTCCACACTTGAGCTATCCTCTATCCTAATCTATTTAGGATCATTTGTTTTTGTGGAAAAGAGAAAAAGGAGAGATTGTTTGTGGTTGAAAGAAACCACTTGTTGTAAACACCCTTGTTCTTGTTGTATCCCTCTTTGGTAGAGGTGATCGGGTGATTGGTTTGCTCCCTCTTTGGTAGAGGTTGAGATTGTGGTTTGCTCCCTCTAGTGAGAGGTGGAGTTGGTTTGTATATCCCTCTTCGGTAGAGGTGATTGGTTGTTGTATTGGCTAAGGGCCTACCCCTCTTGTGTGAGGTGGTGTTTGTATTGAGAGAGGAGTTTGGTACTCCTTGTGTTGTAACAAATCCTCTTCGTAGAGGTTCCCTCGGTGGGAGATAGTGGATTGGAAATCCTACACGGTGGTGTAGGCGGGGATGTAGAGCTAGGTGCTCGAACCTCGTAACATATCTTTATTGTTAGCGTTTGATCCATTGTCTCTCTAACCCTCTCTCTCTCTATTTGTTTTATGCATAGCATTATTCATATTGTCATAACATTCACATTTGCTTGTGTTGTGCCTTGCATAATTCATATTGCTATATCTTGTATATGCTTGTTGTTTGTGTGTGCCTCTCTTGTACTTAACCACAAGAGCTTCACATAGCACCCAACCCATTCAAGGGGAATCAGGAGGAGTTAGTCCAGAGCCCTTCACGCGGAATTCGGCTACACTTGTGTGTTGTCCTAAGTGTGTTGCAAAATTTGCATTAGCTTCCGCATTTAGCGCATTTAGTTCACTAGATTAGCACTTACACCTATTCACCCCCCCTCTAGGTGTGTTTTCAGGAAGGACCCGTAGACAGCTTCGAGAAGAGGCCAATGCTTGGGTTCAAATGAGAGAAGAAATTGCCCAGCGCATGTGGGCTGACATGCAAAATTGAATTTATTATTAATAACCAACTTTTGCTGTGCTATGTTAACCATGCTAATATGGTGCCAACTACATGTTGGCCCGGAGGCTTTCCTCTCTAGTTTTGATGATGATTAACTCACGTAGTTATGTTTACTAATAATCTTGTGATTTTAATTTCAGATCATTTAGCAAGATATTAGTTAGTGATTGCTTCAACAAGATGAGTTTGGAAGCCTTCACTTGATGATTCCCATGCCCGTGCATCAAGATCACACCTTTGCACTCGGGGGATCAAGTTTTGGGACCAAGTCAACTTGAAGATGGAAGATCGTCAAGAAGACTTAGGTATCCTAGTTTTAGTTTAGTATGTTTAGATCCATTTGTAAAGATAAGAATAGTTGATATGCTCAAGTGCATAACACACAAGTTTTATGTTTTTAAATTGGTTTTCATGAATAGTTTAGATCAAAACAAGTTTAATTGGTTTATGTATAGTTGTTTCATTCTATACATGCATGCTTAACTTTTAAACAAACTTAGTTTGACATACCTATTCATGTAGTTTTATGTTTTGGTATTTTTAACAAAACATATTTTTGGAATTAAAGACAAAAACTATGATATATATATATATATATATATATATATATATATATATATATATATATATATATATATATGTTTCATGTATATTGGATTCATGTCCATATGCAACATACTTCAATGTGTTTAAATATCATGTTTTTGTATTTCAATGAGTTTTAGGAAAAATCAGATTTTCTATTGAAAAATCAAGTTTGATAAAATACAAGTTTTAGTTTTTAGTAAAAATGATAAGACACAAAAATAGTTTCATATGCTTGATATTTGAGTTGAAATTTTTATCATATGTTTATATATCAATGCAAAATGATAAAACTATTTTTGAGGATTTTTAGAAGAGATAAAAGAATTTTTAGAAATATTTTTAACAAGTATTTCTGACCCAGAACAGTGGCTGACAGGCCAGTTCGGCCGACCGCACGATCGACCGAACCAAGGGCCGGTCGACCCGACGGTCGACCGACGTGCACAGCCTTGTACACGTCTGGCAGCACAGTGGGTCGGCCGACCGGATCAGAGAGCCTTACTCTCTGTATCTAGGCGGACGACCGAGCGGCCGACCGGAGCAGAAAATCTGCTCTCTGTATCTGGGCGGTCGGCCGAGCGGTCGGCCGAGCGGTCGACCGGATGCCCCAACGGTAATATTTCTGACCGTTGGCGGTCGGCCGGGCCGGCCGACCGCTAGCCTGTCAGGCTGCCAGATCAGCCCAACGGCTAGTTTTCTTTTGGGCCTATAAATACCCCATCTCTTCATGGTTTTTTTAGATAAGATTTTCTAGAGCAAAAATTTCACTATTCTCTGGTTTTAAAAACAAGTTTTCAAAAGTGTTTAAGTGCCAAAAAGATCAATCTTATTTGTTTTAAGTGTTTTGTTATTTTCAAAAAAACAAGTTTTGGGGAATTGATTTCTTGTTCTTCATTTCTATATCATTTTGGTATTTTCCCAGAGATTTTTCTTTGATCAAAATACTTTGTTTTCCACACTTGAGCCTTATCTTCTATCCTATTCTATTAGGATCTTGTTTTTGTGGAAAAGAGGAAAAAGAGATTGTTTGAGGTTGTTGAGCCTCCAAGTTGTAAACACCCTTGCTTTTGTTTGTATCCCTCTTTGGTAGAGGTGATCGGGTGATTGGTTTGCTCCCTCTTTGGTAGAGGTTGAGATTGTGGTTTGCTCCCTCTATTGTGAGGTGGAGTTGGTTTGTATATCCCTCTTCGGTAGAGATGATTGGTTGTTATTTGGCTACGGGCCTACCCCTCGGTTGTGAGGCGGTATTTGAGAGAGGAGTTCGGTACTCCTATTGTTGTAACAAATCCTCCTCGGTGGAGGTTCCCTCAGTGGGAGTATAGTGGATTGGAAATCCTTCTCGGTGAAGGCGGGGACGTAGAGCTAGGGGCTCGAACCTCGAAACATATCCTTGTATTTGCGTTTGATCCATTTTCTCTCTAACCCTCTCTCTTATTGTGCAAAGCATCATTCATTCATTCATATCATATATTGCTTGTGTTGTGCCTTGCATTATTTCATATTGCTTATCATCCTTATATGCTTGGCTTGCTTGTGTGTGTGCCTCACTTATACTTAACAACAAGAGCTTCATATAGCACCTCAACCCATATCTAGGGGAATCAAGAGGAGTTAGTCCAGAGCCCTTCACGGGGAATTCGGCTACACTTGTTGGTTGTATTAAGTGTGATTGCAAAATTTATTTTAACTTCCGCATTTAGCGCATTTAGTTTCTAGATTAGCTTTATCACCTATTCACCCCCCCCTCTAGGTGATTTACACTACAAATAAATGTCCTACTTTTATTCTAGTAACCATGCCTGGTGTCTAGCCTTATTTCATGTTAACATAATCTTGAATGTATGCTCTATTTTAGTTATATTGTCTGACATTTTTCCTTGCAAAAAATGTCTGAAAATGAGTACACGTATGACAATGATGCAGCCCCTTCTATGGGTGGTAAGAAGAAGAGAAAAAACAGGTGGTAGAAACCAGCGCTGGACAGAGCCAGCAAGTATTTTCCTCCTTGAGTTCATGGCAGGGCTGGTACGTGACGGAGTTAAGGGGGACTTGAACCAAATAACCGCTAACGAAATAAGAAGAAGTTCGATATGGCGGTCTCTGACAAACACGTTTACAATCAACTGCGCACTTGGAAGACCAAGTGGAGTCGGATTTGTACTTTAAAGACTCTTAGCGGTTGCGTTGTGTGGAAGCCAGAGATCCGCACTATTGAGATGCCAGAAGCTGTTTATACAGAATATATAAAGGTAATAAGATAAATGACTTTCATTTATGCATCTTCATCATATAATTATTTTTTTACTACCCTCTAATATAAATATCATAATGACTACAGGTTCACCAAAAAGACAAGCCTTATCTCAACCAGCTCATTGAACATTATGACAAGATGTACATCCTCTTTGGTGGTGACAGGGCCAAAGGAAGGTTTGCATTGGATGATGGACCCTCATTTGTGTGTCCAACGCAGACCGACATCAGAGGGGGTTCTTTCAACACTGCATCCCCACCTGAGGCTAGTCAGTCCACAGACCTCCCAGCGAGCATGTCTGTGTCTCAACGCTCCACAAGTAAAGGCAAGAGGAAGGACGTTGAGCTGGAGATCATGGGATCGTTCGCAGATTCGTTCAAAAAATTTGCAAATACCATCTACGATAAGCGGGAAGAAGATAAAAAGGTGGTTGCACAATGCTACGAACAGCTGCGTTCAATGGTGGGGACAGATTATCAGTACTACATCTTCAATGAAGATGAGGTATCTGCTGCTTTTGATTATTTCATGAAGAACCCCGACATCGGTGCTGGCTTCCTCAGTAGGAGGACTGACGCGGAGAAGGCAGCGTGGTTATATCGATTCACGAGGAAGAACAACCTTGACTGACTTCAAAGTCAGAGCTCGTGATCGTCCTTCTTCCCTTGGCCGCTGAAGTCTTATATGCCTCCCCTTATTTGCAGCCCTTCCTAAACATTGATATTATTGCTATGTTGGTTTATCGATTGCCGTAGGCAATCAGTACACTCATTTATCTTCCTGCTACATTGTTTGATAGTCCGTCGATGGCGCTAGGCCATCTACATTGTGAGAATGTTTTATTTGGGACATCACGCTTTTGGATTGTTTATGCTTAACAGTACTTATTTCCTTTTGCTATGTTTTCCGACTGACATTATTTGGTTCATGTAGGCAGCTAAAAATGTTTCGAAGGTAATGATGATTTGAAGAGGTTGCAGCCTTAACGACAGGATGTAGTGACATGTAGAGTGCGTAATGAATTGCAGCTGTCAAAGTATGGTACACGAGCGGCGTGGCTCCATTCACGCATTCAAAATTGACCATCATGGGTGTGGAGGAGAGGTCTGTGAAGGCCTCCCCACTTAAATTACCTCTTCCAAAATCTGAGCCTCTTGTGTTGCCAATTCCGTTACAGCAGTACCAAGAGGAATAAGGGCTTTCGGTTCTCGGAATTGATTGTTGTTGGATGGCAAATGCAAAAACTTTTGCAAAGTTATAGCTACTGGAAACTGTTGATGCTCCTGAACAACCGACTGCTCTGGTAATCAAATCCTATTTCATGCTTACCAATTACCTTTCTTTTGTGTCTGCTTCTTCCTAGAAAATAGCTTATTGTTTATTGAGTCTTGTTGTGAACAACATTGTTGGTTTCTGATCTAATTTTCTTGTCTCTCATTGCTGCGCAGATCAGCTGTCAGGTGGCCGGTATATATGGAAAATGTAGGTCTCTGCTGGCCTGCTTGCTCTTCTTTGTTGCTATCTGTTTGGTGAGTTGCAAAATGCTTAAGAATTTTCAACTTTAGACTTTTCACTTGTTTTGTTACAGCTGCAATTACTCCCATATACAGCTACCTGTTCACAAATTTTATTTACGTGCCTTGCCGGGTTATTGGGATTGATAGACTTCTGATTTGTTGAAACAAAGGCTGTAAAAGCCTGTACTGTGGCGTCCTCCTCCCATCTCATTATCTCTTTCCCAATTATACTGCCTAGGTCCTCATGGAAGTTATAGTTCAAGCTTGATTCCTTGTTGTGCTCTTCATTGTTGGTTACTGATCTTATTATCACTTGTCTTTCAGTGCTGTTCAGATCTGGGCTTTTGGTGTCCGCTATAAAAGGACTCATGATGGAACCAGGCCTGCTTGCTATTCTTTCAACTGCGAATCTATTCATTTGCTAATTCATTGACCTGTTATATCATGGTTTTATTTTATTATCCTGGTTTACTTGAAAAGCATATTCCTATCTTCATGGGCTATGATGATGCACACGTAGAATTATAATGCAAGTTTTGCACGTTAAAATGGGAACCCTTGAATTCAGGTTTGCACATCAAGGTTGGACAACTCACTGATTGAAACCCCTGTCTTGGAGGCAGGCTGGATGTTAATCATCTTGAGGTTCCACCTCTCTGTTACCTATATCAAGTTGGAAGTGTAACGCCCCGATCCCAAGGATACGGGAACGTCACTGCAACGCATATACGTAGGTCAGTTGGTGCCCCACGTATATACGCTAAGCATAAGTACAACAAGTATCAGAGTACAACACACAGCGTGGTATATTCATATGCCAACTTACAAAAGATAAATACAAAGCTATACAAGTTATGATAAGCGAAAACGCTTTACAAGTGTCCTTTATCACAACCCAAGTCCAAAAAGAACGATATACAATCAAAAATACAAAAGTGCTCACGCAAGGATGGAGATCCGTGAACCAAAAAGAAGTGTCGGGCAGGGTAGATCTAGAGCTGGTCAGCCTGCTCTCCTAGGTAAGCCAAGTCCTCTGTGGAAGGCTCCACTTCGTTCCAGGCCTCGGAATCTGAATATGCAAATCCAAAGGGTCAAGACATAATATAACAAATAAAAGGTAGCCAAGTGGCAAGGATCATGAATAGAGATAATGAGATAGTACTAAGTAGCAATGCATGACAAGAGATGTAAACTAAGAAAGATAAAGTCATATGCAATAAATCTACAATTAATGTCATATTATTATTACTTGTCTTACTGTGATATCTAGCTATGTGACCCAGCGTCCCAGAGCACATAGATCCATATCCTAGTGAAACAAGGTTGTTATTGGAAACAGCGGTTGTATCGACGAACTATGTTTACAGTGTGTCCCGTGCATGCCCGGGACCACGGCCCAGTATTGTTCCGTTGCTTGAAGACGGAACCTGCCGCTAGGCTAAACAGGAGGGTCTTATGTATGCCCTTGTCATGACAGTAAACAGGAAAGGGAGGAAGCACTCCCCTCGGTCCCTGGAGTACCACAGGTAAGACCGGAACCATGGTGCACATCCTAATACCACTGTAAACACGAACACATATCGATATCCGCATATTTCCCCCTGACCCATGTGTAAGTTGGTGCATTTTATGTAAAAGTCCGGTGTATCATGCTTTGTTTTAAGAGATGGCATGATAGGTGGTGATGTTGCTATTTAACATGCCATGAAACGAATACATACAATAACAAGTCATGAGGCAATAGGAGATGCATCCATTCAGTTATATGTCATGTAGTGCTAGTATTGAAGCATGAACAAGCAGGAAATAATACACATGTAACAAGTATAGGTACTAAATTTAGAACAGAAATTAACTATGACACACAGCCAGGATTAGTCGACTAGGGGTAATGGTTAGTCGACTAATAGGGTTTCTAGTCGACTAGGAGTTTGGATTGATCGACTAAAACTGGGATACAGAGTTTGGAATTCTGTTTCAGTGCATGCTAGTCGACTAGGGTAAGAGGGTTAGTCGACTAATAGGAAGTACTAGTCGACTAACAGATATTTCGGTCGTCTAGATCTGTGATACAGAAAGTTGGGTTTTCTGGTCCAGGATGGATTAGTCGACTAGGTGGATTCAGGAGTCGACTAATATGGGTTTCCAGAGAGTTTATTAGTCGACTGATATTTTTGGGCAAGTCGACTAATGCTGTGTCTTCCAGAAAAACTAAATTTCAGCTAAGTGTTCTAGTCGACTAGGTCTTAGGGTAAGTCGACTAATAGTGGGGAAAATCAGTGTACAGGACAGAAATTCTGGAAACGTGTTTGATGGCTAAATTCCTGGTTTTAGGTGACCTATGTGTACAAGAAGTGTAAACACAGTGCTCTAAGGCTAATACAAGTCTTGGTGAGTGAATTACTCCCTTGGAATGGTTGGATTTGAGCTTAGATGACCTAAAAATAGGATTTTTAGTGTGCAAGTGAACAAAGATTTCTACTTCAAGTATGTGATGTGTGAACTAGGTCTTGGTGAGTAAGAACTCACCTGGAGGGGTCAAATCTGAAGCTTGATCCAAGGATGGAGGTGTTGGCTCCAATCCACAACTTGTAATTGAAGCTAGGTTGAAGGATTCTCCCTTGGAGTTGCCTTGATGAAGCCTTGGGTGAATCTCTTGTGATCTTGAGGTGGAAGTGAAGGGATTGGGTGCTTGGAGTTAGGGTTCTTGCTAGAGGGAGAAGGGGATTGTGGAGCTACTCTTCTATTGTGAAGAAATGAGGAAGAAAGGGTTTAAAGTGAAAAGAGAAATCTTATATAGGATTTAGGATTTGCAAAGAGAGTGGAATTATAGGAAATGAGAGGGGTTTTGTGCAAAAAGGGGGGTGAGGTGAGTGTCCTCTCCTTGGCCACTTGGCCGGCTGTGGGAGAGGGAGAGAGTGAGTGGGGTTAGGTGAAGTGATGAGTGGGAAATGAGGTGGAAATGAAGTGGAATTTGGATTTTTGCAATTTTTGAAAAAAGGTCCGAATTTCAAGTATCTCGGATTGGTCTGAAAATTTTACCAAAAATCAGGAATAATATTTGAAGACCAATGGTGAAATTCGTTTGAAGAAATAATTTGTAGTTTTAAAATTAAAAATCCCGGAATCAGTCACCTGCCGACTCAGTTGGAATTTTCATAAATTTATAAAATCTCCAGAAAAAGAGTGTGAGTTGAAAACATGATTCTAAGGAATAATGCCTAAAGGACCATCTAGAAATTCCTAACTGTTTGTGAGTTAAAAATCCTGGAATCGGTCAGCGGCACTGGCCGACACCGGTTTCGGAGAAATTCATTTTAATTCCAGAAAATTCCAGAAAATCACATAAAATATAAAATATTGGAAAATGATAATTGGAATTGAAATTGGTCAAATACGGAAGGTAAATCGGAAAATACGGTCGAAAGACTGATTACGTAACTATGTACGTATACCGGGAGAGGGGTATTACAATCTACCCACCTTACAAAAATTTCGTCCTCGAAATTTCATAAGGTAAAAGATAACAGGAAAAGCAACAGATAGATATGGATACAAGGAAAGATAACGGTAGAAAAAGTAGAAGGGAAGAGTCTTACCCAATCAAGATGTGAAAAGATGAGGATAACGATCCCGGATAACGTCCTCACGCTCCCAAGTGGCCTCTCCTGGCGCATGCCTGTTCCATGACACCAATACCAATGGAATAGCTCTGTTCTTCAGTGTCTTGACACTCCTATCCAGGATGGCCAACGGCTGCTCTTGGTATGATAAATCCGGTTGTAGCTCCAGCTCGGAATGATCCAGAATATGGCTGTCATCCCTGACATACTTCCTCAACTGAGACACGTGGAAGACATTATGCACCCCGTCCAAAGATGGCGGTAATGCCAATCTATAGGACACATCTCCCACACGATCCAGGATCTCGAATGGGCCAATATACCTTGGACTTAGCTTTCCACGAGCACCGAACCGGATCACTCCCTTGGTAGGTGATATCCTCAAGAAGACATGATCTCCAACCTGGAACTCCAATGGCCTTCTCCGAGTGTCTGCCCAACTCTTCTGCCTACTCTGAGCAGCCCTGAGATGATTTCTGATAACCCTGACTTTCTCTGTAGTCTGCATCAGAATCTCTGGTCCCAAAAGACTCCTCTCACCGACTTCATCCCAACAAATCGGTGATCGGCACTTCCTACCATACAATGCCTCAAAGGGTGCCATCTTAATACTTGCCTGGTAGCTGTTGTTATATGAAAACTCAGCCAAGTGAAGATGGTCTTCCCAAGATCCCCCAAAGTCAATCATGCAAGCCCTCAACATATCTTCAAGGATCTGGATAGTCCTCTCAGATTGTCCGTCTGTCTGAGGATGATAAGAAGTACTGAATTTCAGACGAGTTTCCAGACTTTCTTGGAGACTCTCCCAGAAATGAGATCTGAATCTGGTGTCTCTATCTGACACAATACTAACTGGAACTCCATGCAGACGAACCACCTCCTTCATATACTTATCTGCCAGAACCTCTGTCGACTGGCCTACCCTGAATGGTATGAAGTGAGCTGACTTGGTGAGGCGATCAACTATCACCCACACCGCATTATTACCCCTGGGACTCCGAGGCAATGCCGTCACGAAGTCCATGGTGATGTGCTCCCATTTCCACTCGGGTATCGGCAAAGGTTGAAGAAGTCCAGCTGGTCTCTGATGCTCGATCTTTATCTGCTGGCAAACCAAGCACTTAGCAACAAACTGGGCTATCTCCCTCTTCATGGCATTCCACCAAAAGTGTTTCTTCAGGTCCTGGTACATCTTGTTTCCTCCTGGATGTATAGAATAAGCTGAACTGTGAGCTTCCTCCAAAATCTTCTGTCTGACTTCTCCTCGGGGAACACAAAGTCTATCTCCAAAATACAATGCACCATCTGGACGAATACTGATATCAGTCCTCAATCCAGCCTCCGCCTGAGCTCTGAATGTCTGCAATCTGGGGTCCTCCATCTGAGCTTCCTTGATCTCCTCTATCAATGATGACTGGATCTGTAAAGTCATAAGCTGCCCTGCCTTATCACCTCCTTGCACTAACATCAAATCCAATCTGATGAATTCCTGAATCAACTCCCTCTGCTGCGTGAGGTGGACTAGCACTCTGTTCTCTGGCATCCTGCTCAGTGCATCAGGAACGGTATTGACTTTGCCTGGATGATACTGCAAGTCAATATCATAGTCCGCCATAAGCTCCAACCACCTCCTCTGCCTCATATTTAACTCCTTCTGTGAGAAAATATACTTGAGGCTCTTGTGGTCTGTGTATATCAACACTTTGTCTCCCAGAAGGTAGTGTCTCCAGATCTTCAAAGCAAATATCACAGCTGCCAACTCCAAGTCATGAGTTGGGTAATTCCTCTCATGAGGCTTCAACTGCCTAGATGCATATGCTATAACATGATCATGTTGCATAAGCACACACCCCAGGCCTTTACCTGATGCATCACAGAAAATGACCATCCCTCCTCTTCCTGAAGGAGTCCTCAAGATTGGAGCTGTGATAAGCCTCTGTTTCAACTGCTCAAATGCTGCATCACAATCTTCTGTCCATATGAATCTCTCCCCTTTTCTGGTGAGCCTGGTCAACGGAGCTGCAAGTCTAGAGAAATCCTGGACAAAGCGCCTGTAATATCCGGCTAGTCCAAGAAAGCTCTTTATCTCAGTCACCGTCTCCGGAACTGGCCAATCCTGCACTGCCTGGACTTTACTGGGATCAACTGAAATTCCTTCTGCTGAAACTATGTGTCCGAGGAAGGCTATGCTGTCCAACCAGAATTCACACTTGCTCCTTTTGGCATGAAACTGCTCCTGCTGGAGGGTCTGCAACACAATCCTCAAGTGCTCTGCATGCTCCTTCTCATTCCTTGAATAGATCAGGATGTCATCTATGAATACAACTACAAACTGATCTAGGTAAGGGGAGAACACTCGATTCATCAAATCCATGAAAACCGCAGGGGCATTGGTGACTCCGAAAGGCATAACTAGAAATTCATAGTGGCCATATCGGGTCCTGAATGCAGTCTTCGGAACATCCTCCTTCTTCACCCTCAGCTGATGGTAACCGACTGCAAATCTAACTTAGAAAATACGCGGGCTCCATGAAGCTGATCAAACAAATCATCAATCCGGGGCAAGGGATACTTGTTCTTGATGGTGACCTTGTTCAACTCCCTATAATCAATACAAAGCCTCTTACCACCATCCTTCTTATTCGCCAAGAGCACTGGAGCTCCCCATGGTGAAGTGCTCGGCCGAATCAATCCCTTGTCCGAATACTCCTGCAGCTGCTTCTTCAAGATCTCCAACTCCGTCGGTGCCATCCTGTACGGAGCCTTGGATATAGGAGCTGTCCCTGGAACTGTATCAATGGAGAACTCCACTATCCTCTCCGGTGGAAGTCCTGAAATCTCAGCAAAGACTCCTGGAAATTCATCCCACACTGGCACTCCCTTCAGAACCTCCGAAGTGGTCATCTGAATCTCCTTCTTAGCAGGCTTCACCTCTCCACTAAACTGGAACTCCGGCTGATGCGGGATTCTGAAATTGATCTTCCTCCCTCTACAGTCGATCACCGCATAGTACTGACTGAGCCAGGTCATGCCTAAGATTACGTCGTACCCTTTGGTGTCTAGTACGAGCATATCTATGGCCAAGGTCTTCCCACAAAGCTCCACTGGACAGTCAGCACAAACTCTAGAAGATACAACTACCCCATTCCCTGTACTTATCTCCCACTTGTGGTCTAAAGCCTTAACAGGTATGGAATGAACAGCCACAAAATGGTCGGAGATATAACAGTGGGATGCACCCGAATCGAAGAGAGCGAGAACAGGTATAGAATGAACTCTGATGTTACCTGTAATCACCTCCTCTGAAGCCTCAGCCTCCTCTGCTGTCAGGTTGTAGGCCTGACCTCTGCCACGCCCTGCTGCTGTCCGGGCTCCTCTCTGCACTGGGCGAGCAACATGCGGTGGAGGAAGGGGAAGAGCTCTCCTCATCACTGGTCCCTGGTGCCTCTGCCCAACTGGCCCTGGTAGTACCCTCTGTACATTCTGCCCTTGAGGTGCCGGCAAGGTTTGATTAGCAAACCCCATCCTCCTGTGCGGACAGGTCTCCACGGCATGGTCTCGTGCTCCACACACCAAACACCATCCGTTTGCCCTCCGGCAATCCTGCTGAGAGTGTCCTGGTTTCTGGCAGAAATTGCAGATAAGACCTGGTCGAGCCATCTGGTAAGGAACTGCTCTGAATGGTTGCCTGGCCTGGACCTTCGCTGCTCTGGACGGTCCTCCTCTGCCCACCGGTACAAACGGCCTCTTCATGGCCTGGTTCTCTTGCTTCTTCTGAAACCCACGCTCCACCTCTCGAGCGATGGTGAGAACCTCAGCATAGGTCTTCAGCTGCTGGGGCATCAGAAACATCTGGATCTCCATCTGTAAACCCTGCTGAAACCTGCTTGCCCTCTTCTCTTCATCTAACACCATGTACGGGGCGAAGCGACTCAGCCTGAGAAATTCTGCAGCATACTCATCTACGGATCTGTTCCCCTGTTGAAGCCTGATGAATTGCTCCTCCATATCTTTCTGAGCAGTGGCGGGAAAGAACCTGCTATAAAAGCTCTTGGAGAACGTATCCCAAGAGATAGGCTCCTTCAAGCGAGCCTCCTCTGCAAGCCACCAAGTCCTGGCTATGTCCTTCAGCTGTATCTTTGCAACCTCCACTTGGTTCTCCTTAGGCACCCTGGCGGCGTTCAGCAGATCGGTGGTGTCTGTCAACCACTGTTCAGCCTCCAATGGTCTCTCGACTCCCGTGAATACGGCCGGCTGTAGCCGTCGGAAGTCTGAGACGTTCCCAGGCCTTTGCTCCTTCGGAGCTGCCAACTCCTGCCTGAGGAGCTCAGTCTGCTGCTGCTGATTCTCCATCTGCTGTTGCTGGTTTCCCAGCATAGTCTGAATGATCCTCAGGACATCAGCACCCTCTCCTCCTACGGGTCCATTCGGTACTTGCCCGACATTGTTGCGACCCGAACGTCTCTCCATACCGAAAGGGATAAGATCTGGAATTGGAACCAAAGGAAGGAGTTTAGGATACGAGGATCGAATCAAGGACGAAGTCGAGAAGGACTATATAACTTTGTACATTGTAGTTGGCATTAGCAAATCACTAGAATTTGCCACTTGGTTGTACTTTTAGGTTTGAGAGCCTAGGCTCTGATACCAACCTGTAACGCCCCGATCCCAAGGATACGGGAACGTCACTGCAACGCATATACGTAGGTCAGTTGGTGCCCCCACGTATATACGCTAAGCATAAGTACAACAAGTATCAGAGTACAACACACAGCGTGGTATATTCATATGCCAACTTACAAAAGATAAATACAAAGCTATACAAGTTATGATAAGCGAAAACGCTTTACAAGTGTCCTTTATCACAACCCAAGTCCAAAAAGAACGATATACAATCAAAATACAAAAGTGCTCACGCAAGGATGGAGATCCGTGAACCAAAAAGAAGTGTCGGGCAGGGTAGATCTAGAGCTGGTCAGCCTGCTCTCCTAGGTAAGCCAAGTCCTCTGTGGAAGGCTCCACTTCGTTCCAGGCCTCGGAATCTGAATATGCAAATCCAAAGGGTCAAGACATAATATAACAAATAAAAGGTAGCCAAGTGGCAAGGATCATGAATAGAGATAATGAGATAGTACTAAGTAGCAATGCATGACAAGAGATGTAAACTAAGAAAGATAAAGTCATATGCAATAAATCTACAATTAATGTCATATTATTATTACTTGTCTTACTGTGATATCTAGCTATGTGACCCAGCGTCCCAGAGCACATAGATCCATATCCTAGTGAAACAAGGTTGTTATTGGAAACAGCGGTTGTATCGACGAACTATGTTTACAGTGTGTCCCGTGCATGCCCGGGACCACGGCCCAGTATTGTTCCGTTGCTTGAAGACGGAACCTGCCGCTAGGCTAAACAGGAGGGTCTTATGTATGCCCTTGTCATGACAGTAAACAGGAAAGGGAGGAAGCACTCCCCTCGGTCCCCTGGAGTACCACAGGTAAGACCGGAACCATGGTGCACATCCTAATACCACTGTAAACACGAACACATATCGATATCCGCATATTTCCCCCTGACCCATGTGTAAGTTGGTGCATTTTATGTAAAAGTCCGGTGTATCATGCTTTGTTTTAAGAGATGGCATGATAGGTGGTGATGTTGCTATTTAACATGCCATGAAACGAATACATACAATAACAAGTCATGAGGCAATAGGAGATGCATCCATTCAGTTATATGTCATGTAGTGCTAGTATTGAAGCATGAACAAGCAGGAAATAATACACATGTAACAAGTATAGGTACTAAATTTAGAACAGAAATTAACTATGACACACAGCCAGGATTAGTCGACTAGGGGTAATGGTTAGTCGACTAATAGGGTTTCTAGTCGACTAGGAGTTTGGATTGATCGACTAAAACTGGGATACAGAGTTTGGAATTCTGTTTCAGTGCATGCTAGTCGACTAGGGTAAGAGGGTTAGTCGACTAATAGGAAGTACTAGTCGACTAACAGATATTTCGGTCGTCTAGATCTGTGATACAGAAAGTTGGGTTTTCTGGTCCAGGATGGATTAGTCGACTAGGTGGATTCAGGAGTCGACTAATATGGGTTTCCAGAGAGTTTATTAGTCGACTGATATTTTTGGCAAGTCGACTAATGCTGTGTCTTCCAGAAAAACTAAATTTCAGCTAAGTGTTCTAGTCGACTAGGTCTTAGGGTAAGTCGACTAATAGTGGGGAAAATCAGTGTACAGGACAGAAATTCTGGAAACGTGTTTGATGGCTAAATTCCTGGTTTTAGGTGACCTATGTGTACAAGAAGTGTAAACACAGTGCTCTAAGGCTAATACAAGTCTTGGTGAGTGAATTACTCCCTTGGAATGGTTGGATTTGAGCTTAGATGACCTAAAAATAGGATTTTTAGTGTGCAAGTGAACAAAGATTTCTACTTCAAGTATGTGATGTGTGAACTAGGTCTTGGTGAGTAAGAACTCACCTGGAGGGGTCAAATCTGAAGCTTGATCCAAGGATGGAGGTGTTGGCTCCAATCCACAACTTGTAATTGAAGCTAGGTTGAAGGATTCTCCCTTGGAGTTGCCTTGATGAAGCCTTGGGTGAATCTCTTGTGATCTTGAGGTGGAAGTGAAGGGATTGGGTGCTTGGAGTTAGGGTTCTTGCTAGAGGGAGAAGGGGATTGTGGAGCTACTCTTCTATTGTGAAGAAATGAGGAAGAAAGGGTTTAAAGTGAAAAGAGAAATCTTATATAGGATTTAGGATTTGCAAAGAGAGTGGAATTATAGGAAATGAGAGGGGGTTTTGTGCAAAAAGGGGGGTGAGGTGAGTGTCCTCTCCTTGGCCACTTGGCCGGCTGTGGGAGAGGGAGAGAGTGAGTGGGGTTAGGTGAAGTGATGAGTGGGAAATGAGGTGGAAATGAAGTGGAATTTGGATTTTTGCAATTTTTGAAAAAAGGTCCGAATTTCAAGTATCTCGGATTGGTCTGAAAATTTTACCAAAAATCAGGAATAATATTTGAAGACCAATGGTGAAATTCGTTTGAAGAAATAATTTGTAGTTTTAAAATAAAAATCCCGGAATCAGTCACCTGCCGACTCAGTTGGAATTTTCATAAATTTATAAAATCTCCAGAAAAAGAGTGTGAGTTGAAAACATGATTCTAAGGAATAATGCCTAAAGGACCATCTAGAAATTCCTAACTGTTTGTGAGTTAAAAATCCTGGAATCGGTCAGCGGCACTGGCCGACACCGGTTTCGGAGAAATTCATTTTAATTCCAGAAAATTCCAGAAAATCACATAAAATATAAAATATTGGAAAATGATAATTGGAATTGAAATTGGTCAAATACGGAAGGTAAATCGGAAAATACGGTCGAAAGACTGATTACGTAACTATGTACGTATACCGGGAGAGGGGTATTACAGGAAGCCCATTCCGTGCAATCCCAACATCATATGGAGCTATTATTATAGCATGTACAGTGTGTTCTGAGCCCTAATATCAAAAACATTGACTTATGTAAGTTTACAGAAGCTTGAAATAAAGCAGTGTAATTTGTAACCTCTTGGCGACATGTGTTTCTTCTTTTCTACCTTTGTATTACAGTTATTTGCAGGAAGTTATTGAAGTGTGGACTTTGCACAAGGTGCTCTTAACATTCCGGCCCTTCAGGTATTCTCCATTTTCTGCTGTAAACTTTGTACATTTTCTTTGTCCTGCTCCGCAGATACATTTTTACGAAATGACATTTGTGTTAATGTCTATCGTCACAGAAAGTCAATTTGTTCGAGTCGCCCGGCCTCGAGTGAACAGAGGAAATGTTGACGATGCTTTTGTTGTGTATCATGATCATCTAGGACATCATCAGGATGCGACGATCTGTGTCTCATTTTATTTGCTTGATATATATGTACCAGAGAATGTTTATATTTGATGTCCATGATGGGAGGGGAAATATATATTGTCTTATTTGTTTATTTTATGAGTTATTGTTTATTTATTGAAATACAACTG
Organism: Agave tequilana; assembly: GCA_038442645.1. Lineage (NCBI taxonomy): Eukaryota > Viridiplantae > Streptophyta > Magnoliopsida > Asparagales > Asparagaceae > Agave > Agave tequilana. Next base: position 118,731 of record JAVJIF010008195.1, on the reverse strand, counting down.
ATGTATCATTAACGGACCATTCTGAAGGGTTCATCTTGTATTTGTTTATAACTTCTAATGTATACATGCACATTACAGTTCAGAATGTTATTATATTGTTTTGAAATGCTATCGTATATTTGTTTGTTACAAAAAGCTATCATGTACTTGTTGGTATTAGCTTCCAACCAATAGTCTTGTATTGGCGTGACGTGGGGATGATTTTCCGTATGCAGGAGTAGCGAAATTCATTATGGCATGTTGAAAAAAGGATGCAAACTGTCTTTTGACTTTGATTTTTATTTCATTTAGCGGTATTTGTTTCGTTCATATTAATTGGGAAAATATTAATTCACTGTCCTAATATTATAATTGTTCTTTCGTGTTCACATTCCCGATTATATTTTTTAGTTATATCAAATTCTTATATTTTTGCAATAATAATGTTTTATTAGTATTCTTAAAGTGTAATTAATATTTATAGATTATTTATGCAATATATTAATTTTAATCCAGTTAATATTTCCATCTTAAATATACGAAATAAAGTAATTCTTTATTAATATTAATCTTAGAAATAAAATATGCAGTTTAATAAATTTTTAAATCAAAGTGGTTATTAGAATTTTATTAAGTATATTATATTTCAATTAATCGTAATTAACATACCATAATCACTGCTACAGTGTTTCTGGTCAACTTTTTCACTTGCATTTTACATGACCAACCAAACACCGTAAAAAGATATAGACTTTCCCAATTACAATTTCACTTTACTAACCAAACACCTTAAAACGAAATATACTTTCCCAATTACAATTTCACTTTACCAACCAAACACTGTAAAACGCAATATACTTTTCCAAATACAATTTCACTTCACCAACCAAACACCGTAAAACACAATATACTTTACCATTTTCACATACTTTAACAACCAAACAACGTAAAACACAATATATTTTCCATGCTACAGTATATATTTCCAACTCTCATTTTACAACTTACGACTTGCGACGTTTTGCAACGAGCCAAACACGCCCTTAAACTCGATGCCTCTTTAGGTTCAGGCGCATATATAGAATATCAGAGTTGATCGGATCCAATTCTATCCCTAATCACCGGTAGTCACTGTACACTGTTGTATACTGTCACATCAAACAAATCTTTTTGAAAACAAAAAAAGGATACTACATCAGTATATATTAGGAAAAAAATGGAAATTGGAATTTCCTCTGTTAGCTTGGGGCGCAAGTAACTCGCAAGCGCGCTCTGGGCAGGCGTGAACCCCATCCCGACCGCGCGACCGCAAAGGACAAATTCCCCTGAAGCGAATCTCACCGTCCACGTGGCCGGGGAATTCCCGAGCCATCTAGCCAATCGCCTACTTTCCCGCCAAAACCATTTCCTTTACTCGGTGGAGAAAGTGGGGCCCCACCTGGTAAGAGAGCGAGTGCCTATAAGTCCACTGCCCCCTTTGCTATTACTCTCTCACTCGCAGCAGCTTCTTCCCAAGAGCCCAGCTTTCGTCTCAGCGGATGGCGAGGTACGCGGTTTCAATTGACGATTTTATTTATTTTTTTTGCTAAATTTTACGAGCATTCATCGGTTTGCTGATGCAAAATTTGTGTGGCATTGATTTGTTACTGTAATTAGGGATTTTGTCGAATTGAAGCACCCTCTCTCTCTTTCCCTCTGTGCGCTTATTTTTCCCAATTTTTTCATGGTAATAGTCTGATACGGTGAAGATTGCAACGTTTCACTTTGTATTTGAACATTTTTGAATAGAAGGAGAAAGAAAAGGGAAATAATGGGGTTTCAACCTATGGAATAAATGATCGGGATGTTCTCTGATTGTACTAGGAATAGGCTAAAACTTTGTCGAAGATGAAAAAAGATTCTCTTTTTCTATTTTTTACTCCAGCCCTTTCAAATGGATTGGATTGTTTAGAACTGGTATCATGTACCACTTGTCTTTACTCCACAGTCATTGCTTGAGTTCAGATGAATAAAGGAAGCATTTGAAGTTTCCGTTCCTTTTCCCCGATGTAAATGACAACCCAAGACGAATAAAAGAATGATTTTATGCTTCTTTTTTATTCCTGATGTGAAGCTAGCCCACAGGCCATCAGTTGTGGTCGTTCTTTCATTTTCTTGGGTAATTTATGCTGTTGGTAGCGGATGATAAATTAATCCTACGTTGACAATTATCAGCTACTAGTAATTTTGGCCTGTCTTTTTATAACAGTAAGGATGTTGATTGAACTTGAAATTTACAAGAAGATTACATGAGAAAAATTGATTATTGCACTTTTAAATATATATCTTGATTATATTTAAGATAGACTATATCACTTTCTATAGTTGTCTAGATTATAATCTTGACAAAATTTGTTAAGGTCTCTTCAATTTACTATCAAATTTCAGCTGAACTGTGAGTTAATTGTACAAAGTAACTAGCTTTATTTATTGTGATCCTGAATTAGAAGAGAGAAGATCACTCCTGTCTAACTTGCTCTAAGTTGGATGGTAGAATGCAAAAATTTAGATGCTTTTTGGAAGTGGCAGATCCCTTTGTTCAATTCGTTTTAAACTGTGCTTGCACTGGTGCATGGTAGATGCTTTTTGTCTTTCCTCATTCTTCCCTTGATAATGCAATAATGACAAAGGTTTCATGGTGGGATGAGATGTGTCCTACTGTTAAGGTTTTCTAGGTTTTAACTCTACTTTATTCTAGAGATAAGTGGTCATCCTTTATTCAATAATTTCATGGGAGATCTCATTGGAGGATACATGATTGCTAGTTCATTTTATTGTTACAGTGAAGCGCTCCACTTATAAACCTAGTTCGTTTGTACCACTAGAGCTTCAACACTTTTTCTTAAATAATCAACTAAAAGCTCTGAAAATTGGGCTATGTCGTGCAAGGATTCAAAGCAGGCTTGAATTGGACTCTCCGGCTGAAGTCTGTTGATTGGCCAAATCCGATTGGTCCTGTGGAGGATTGGCCAGTGAACTGGTCAATTATGGTCAATCTGTTTGTTTGTGGTAGGTGAGGTGTTTGACTGCTAGTCAGTTCAAAATGGGCTTGAGGCTTGATCCTCTTGTGGGGATTTCTTTGAGGAAAATCCTCCTGGATTAATTTGGGATACTATAAATTCATCTTCATGTGTGTAATAGTTTTCATTTCAATTCCCTTATGAAATAAAATTTGTTAGGTTCTATGACCTCATCCAATAATTTTAAAAATAATAAATTTGGAATATACACCATAATAAATATAGATGAAGAGGGACACTGTTAATGTTGTAGTAAATTGATACTTCTTGTGAAATATTAAAGCTGGGGAACTCATAGTATGTTACAATTAAGTTTTCACAGCTTTTTGCCAAACATTAGTAATAATAATTATTTGCAAACTAATTTTTTCTTTGTAGCCACTCTTAAATTATAGAATCTTTGAATAGTTTTGTGAGCCTAAAATATTGGATATCTAAATAATCAGTAGCTGTCATTTAAACTAGGCCATAATGCTTGGTAACTCAAAAAATTTGATTTTCTGCTGGTGGAAATTTAAGTGGCTTGTTGTTTCTAATGTGGTGGGATGGATGATTTTCATTAGGTAGAGCTTGACAATGCGATACTTTACATGCATGTAAGTCCTAATACTCATGGTTCACAGTCGCGGTCTCGGCCGCCGACTCGGCGGGCACTGAGACAGATCGGTCTCGGCGACTCGGATCTGTATCGGGCGATACGCGTAAAACGCTACATAGAATGCTCAAAAAATTCTGAAAAAATCACGACAAATCTTAAAAAAATGTAGATATCCACATTCATGTATTACATGTCCAAAATATATCACCTAGCACACTAAACATAAAGAGAAAATATAAATACACGCGTCGTCGGTAGAAGCATATCAAAATACATGCACAATATAGTAAATTGCACAAACTACATTCATAAATACATGCTAATGTAGTTATTTTCACATTGAATTGTGATGAGGTACAAAATCATCATCATAATGCTGAGTCGACCGAGTCAACTCCGATTCTCGGCCGACTGACTCGTGACTCGGACTCGTATCGGAGCGGGCCGACTCGTCTCTGACTCGGCCGACTCGTCTCCGACTCGGCCGAGTCTTTGACCATGCTAATACGTGCAGTAGCTCAGTTATAACTTCATAATTAACTGCAAATCTTTGTGTGAAAAATTGCTTCACAATCATAGGAGTAAGGAGACGGGTATCTAGTTTCAGGAAAGTTGTCACCTGTAAATGAAGATGCCTCAATTAGACTCATCTAGAGACTAGAGGTGGTTCTTGGGGTATTTATTGTAGGCATTGTAGGTTGGTTCATTAATCTGAAAGGACGTTTGGATATGTTACCTTACTGAATCTAAAACAAAGAATTGTTTTAAGGGGATCTTATTGTCTGTTACTAGGGTGACTGGGTGCAAAGGGACCAGTAGCTTTGGATTGGCTCCATCGCTGAAGAGAAACAGAATTTCCAAGAGAGCTGGTTGGAAGTCATGGTGTAGACTTAATGCATCTTGGTTCTCCATATCTCATTTGTAAGCTCTGGGATACAATCACTAGAAATTCTAGATGTCATTCTGCAAAATCATGAGATTGAATTGATTACCACATCATTTGAGGTGGTCTCCTTAAAGAATTGTGAAAATATCAACTTCTGCAGTTTGTACTCACCAAGGTGCCCAGCATTCGGTAGTCTGCTTCACCACATGGCACTGTAAACAATTTTATTGCTTGTAATAAGCTATCTCTGCAATCAAAGTTTTTTGTTTGTAACTTGGTCGGCTATTAACTAAGGTCAAATTGTAATTTAAGGTACTACTGTGGGAGAAAGAGGTAGTATCTGGCGTTCGACTGTGTCTTGTGCAGTTCTGATGCAATGCGGAAAGATCACTCTTTCCTTGCCATGTTTCTTTTAGCAGTTATCACAAGGACACTTCAATTCTTAGGTTCTATGTCTTAGCAGACACACTTTGGGATACTTCTTAGACACTCCAATGACACTCTAGGTAATAAAATTATGACAATATCACAATTTTGTTGCAATCTTAAAGCTTTTGTATGGAAGATATTAAACTCCATTTTGATTAGCTAGAGATCAAAGGTTATTTAGTGAAATCAGACCTATTTTCTTTTAGTTGTTTACTAACTAATACATATCTATATAAATACTTAAATGCACATTTATGAGATATAGCCATGTCCCCTGTGTCGGATTTTTTAAAGGTTTCTATATTGGACACTTAAGGATCCCCTGCACTTGACACCCATGACCTTTGTTCCGGATATGACATTGTTGCCTGCTGGTTTTACTGTGATGCTCATCTTTGTTCCATGTTGGCAGTAATAGCCAAATAATGTGTTCTTAAGCCTACTGGTTACAAGAGGGTCAACATTTAAATTGGATCCTGTCCATTTGTTATGTAGCTTGGTGGTTCTACTATCACATTACGTTTGTTATATTAAGCATTAGCCATCCATACTACCATCTCAGCCTTTTGAAGGTCTGGTGATGTAAAATAGGATGGATCGCAATCACCTTCAATCAATGAAAAGAAAATTAGGGTTTTAGAAAAGAGGAGATGAGAAAAAATTAGGGTTTGAGGGAAAAGAAATAAGAAAAAGATAAATCATGCTTCACACCCCTTGCACCACGGGCTTTATACCCCTTACACCACGGGTTTCACACTTCAATCTCATGAACTCAAGGCTCAGAAAATTTAATTGAGATTTTTATTCATTCATTGACTGCAAATATGAGTAAGTCTTGGAGCTTATTTATAGGCTTTACAATAGTCAAGTTTCAGAAAATAATCGACGTGGTACTAAATTTTCAAATAAAAGAAAATTACAAAAATTAAAATAAAATAAAGCAAAAATACTAGAAGCAAAATAATGCAGCACGTGATTTTCTCATCATTTCTCCCGGGATGAGAAAAACTTAACCCTATCGAGTGCAGGCTCCTCACCCGATGCATATCAATTGGGCCGTCATGGTAGTCGAGGAACCGACTGCCATGTATCAAGTCTATACAAGGAAGGTGGAGGTGGGACTGACCTCCATGACGGATCAGCTGCAATCGGTAGTAGATCTGGAGAAGCACATGCAGTAGGAAGAGTCAAATTCATTCCACTGAAAATCAAACTGATACCAAGATTTCATTGGAATTTCAACTCATCAGTAATGGAAGAAATCATTCTCAGGACTCTAATTGGACATATCGTCGAGTGTGTAATTGCCTCATAGCTGACAGCTCGAGTCGGCTCGTCAAGCTGCTGACGTCAACGTCGGCTTGGTCGGCTCCACTCGAGTCGGATTCAGGCTGATAGCGGGGCATGTTGACTTAAGTGGATCCGAATCTGATTTGAAGCGGGTTGGGTCTCCAACTCAAATTCAACTCAGACCTGGCTTGAATTGGATCGGGTTGCTATGGGTCTGAAGCAGGACTTGGATCCGAATGGACTGCAAACGAAGATGATGAAGGGTTGATAATGGCGGTGGTTGCAGCGTAGGCTGAATCTGACGGCGAGGAACTCCGACGAGGGCGACAATTAGCGACGGTGATGGCGGGAGATCAACAAGGATTGCGAGGTCGTCAACATGGCCGCCGGGGGGCAGTGACGATCTCCAGTCAAGGTTGGAGAACAGAGGCGTTAGTGACAGCGTCAACGACACCGGTAGAGGGAAGAGGAGGAAGGAGAAGGCGGCTGAGATAGATAAACGACAACGATATAAACGAGCAAGAAGAATGGCGGTGATGACATTTTTGGCGTTGGCAAGTACGCAGATGGAGCGGTGAGGATCTGGTGGCGACGGTGACGAGGATCTGAGATGAAGTCGGCGATGAGAAGGCGACAGCGGGCGGACGGTGTTGATGGCGACAGGCTGAGATAGGCAAAGACGCGAGGGGAGCAGAGATAGGCAAAGACGCGAGGGGAGCCGGGGAGCGACAGGAGCAAGGGCGGAAAAGAGAGGGGAGGCGGCTGGACTGGGACTACGGTTTGGGTCTCGGTTGAAGAGGGGAGGAAGCTGAACAATGCAGCTTCAAAATTTTCGATGATTTTGAAGGGATTTTCATGGATTTTGCTATAATGTTTTTTTTTGAAGAACAGATCTAGGGTTTTGATCTGTTTTTTTCCTTTTTTCTCTCTTTTTGGCTAGGGTTTGGAGATAAAATGGTTCAAACTCGCAGTCTCGACCTCCTACTCGGCAGTGGGCACTAGGATGCATCAGTCGCAGCATCATGGATCGGTCTCTGGTTATACACGCAAAACACTACTTAGAAAGCTCAAAAATTCTAAAAAATCATGACAAATTTTAAAAGATTATAGATATAATATTTATGTATCACATATTCAAAACATATCACCTAGCATGCTAAACATAAAGAAAATACATAAATACATGCGTCGCTAGTGGAAACATATTAAAATACATGCATAATAAGTCAATTTCACAAAATACATATATAAATGATTGGTCGCTAATATTGCATATTTAATATCATATGTCCATACTTATTATAGAATAAAAGCCTGCATTGTCCTAATTAATTGTTTGATTTATTTGCAGGCCCAATCTTTAAGGAGTTGAAGAGAAATGAGCCCAAAGCCCACCAAAATTCTGAATTAAATCAGAATTAATTCGCACTCACTAAATCAGGGCAAAATCAAGAGGTTGAAACCGGTTGAGAAGAATCCTCTCAGGATCGATCGGTTAAAGCCAAGAATCCAAGGCCATTCCGTCAGAATCCGGGACTCAAACGAAGAAACCAACTCAAGATAAAAGTAGAGGGGAATACCTGGGCGACCCACCAACATGGTGTAGCCACCTGGCCACACCCTGGCCGCGGAAACGCGGCCCTAGCCGCGTTTCCGCGGCTTTGTTGGGGAGTTAGGGGGAGCGTTTGCTCCCCCGACCTCCCCGGGATCCTATAGATGTGGGTTATGCCTATAAAAGGGCATTCTTTGCGCTGAAAAAGGGACGCAAATGCAGAATAGGATTTAGCCTGATTTTCATTCTTTGTAGTTTAGGTTTTTCTTTTCCTTTTTTATGTAATTTGTATGTAACTTAGGGTAGAAGAAGATTCATGTAAGTAAGAGAGAGAGGCTGACGTTGAGAGTGACACCGATGTACCCTCCTCCTTTCTTCCATTGTCTCTGCAATTAATAAAGGTAAAAGCTTCTTTTTATGTTCGTATTTTGTTTTGCTTTCTTCTTCCTCTTCTACTTTACCTTGGTTGTATTTGTTGAGTTTACAAGTGAAATCCAAAGCAAGTATAACTAAGCTACGTGAGAGCCAGCGATAGTTCATGAAGACGTTCTCCTCTTCCAAACTCCGCATCACTTCGTTCTTGGTATGCTTGACGATATAATGTGCACGGGGACTGAGCTCGAGTTTATGATCTATGCGTTGAACGCCTCCGAAGCGAAAAGGTAGAACTTGCAAAAGGTTTCCAAGTAAGTCATAAATTAACCTAGGTAAGTATTTCTTCACTCTTCATTCTTTCTTTTCTTTTCTTTCTTAGTTTAGATCACCAACCACCTCCTCCAACTCTTTCTTCTCCACTTCATTTGTACATAGTCGCTTCTTTCGTTTTCTGATTTTTCCACCTTCTTCATCTCTCGCTTTCTTCTTAACTTTAACATAACTTTCTTTTCATTTTTATAACTTTAAAAACAGAGAAGAACCTTCGCTTTTCTTCTTAACGATTTCAATAAAGAAACGTAAAGCTTCCATCGCAAACCCTCCTTGTGGATCACGACCCGCGTAGCCACTTGCTATAGCGGAAGAATTGAGCACTTGCACATCTTCATTCTAAGTTCTATAATCTCGTATTTTTGTGTGCAGGTTTAGCATCAATCAAATTTTGGCGCCGTTACCGGGGAGGGAACGGTGTAGTTGTTTTAACAAGTTTTGTGTATTGTTTCAGGGACTCGAAGATCACGATCTAGCATTCAAGCTTTGCCAAGAAGACTTGAAAATTCTGTGCCCCTACTCTCGAAAGTAGGAAACAGAATTTCAAGAAATTGCTTTGCAAATCTGAAATTTTTTGGGACTACTAAAAACTTTATTTTGCAGGACATATTGCTCGCAGAAACTTTAGTTTTTATATGTCATATTTGTGCTAGTGTTTCTATCCAACATCCCTGTTTTTAAGTCAACAGTAAAATATTTGTTGAAAGTTAAAAATTGATTAGACATTTGCATTCTAGGCACAAGTCTTTTCAATTCTTTTACTTTACTGTTGAAGAGAGCTGGAGACAAGGTATGTATGCATAGCATATAGCATAAGAAACATTCTTGGGTGATATTTGCTTTTGAATGTTACTTTCTATATCTTGCACACTTTGCACGAATCAATTCTAAGGGCAAAACCCAAATCAAGATAAGGTGGGGAAGTCATTACCCTTCCTTAGCCCAAAAATCAGAATCCAAGCACTCACTAACCCAAGCCTAACTTAAAATGAGTAGACGTTGGCCCTAAGGACATCTCGGACTCAATTAGGAGATTATCCTAAGGGGGAAAGGTGTTGGAACTTGACTCTTGCCAAATCAGTGTCTAGGAAAGGGATTAAGGGCCGAAAGCCCGAAGATTGGTGGTTATTTAATTAAGGAACGTCTTTGACGGAAAACCTCCCACCAATCTTGCCCTGACCTGGCTGATTAGCTTGTGGTCAAAGTCTACATTAAACCTCCCGTGGACAGTCTAACCAGTTAGGAGTCGTCTAGGTCTAGGTCTACGCTAACTTAGGTTAGAATTTTTTCTTTCTTGTTTGTTTATTTGTTTGCTTTTCTTTCTTTTTTGTGTGTATTCTATTGTGTGATATGGCTTATAATAATAATTTTTTTAACTTTAATAATAATCCATATTACACACCGAGTTCATTTTCGGATATTACCAACCCGGCATATCATGACTTTAACCAACCTAGTGTGCCAGATTGGTCTTTTCCGAATCAATATAACCCATGTCCCCCATTTAATAACTATAATGTTCAAAACGATTTCAACTCTTCACAGAGTCAGTGGGGATTCACCTCCCCCGAGCATAATTATCAACCAACTTGTCCTCCTTCTCCACCTAGTCCACAATATTTTCAAGAGTCATACTCAGTTCCACCCGTCCAAAATAAGAAATCCCAAAATCTGATGGACTCACAATTTCATTACCACTTCCAAGACAATTCTTCATCTTTTCATCAAAACAATGAACCTATCAACTATGAAAAGATGCTTGAAGCCATGACTCAGGCTCAAAACACACGTAATCGTGACATAGATATGATGGTCGAATCTCTACGTTCCCATCGTCCTGATGTCACTTACCATTCTGTTAGAGCCGAAGAGTCATGTTGTTTGAAAATCAAGATTCTATTTCAGAACAACCATGTGAACTTGCCCAAACTCAAATTTGAAAAAGATATTGACAGTTTGGCAAGTTATTCCTTTCCTGAAATAGAACTTGAGAATGAATATGATCTTGAACCCCAACTTAGTGATTCAATTCTTCTTCCTGATTCAATAATGATTCCGGTATCTTCACCTGACTTCAATCTTTTCCCGGAGTCAACATTGGATCCTGTACCAATTCATAATGAAATTGAATCACCCATCTTTGAGGATCATATTGAACTTGACCAATTATACACTTTTGAAGATCCTATTGACAAATTGGCAAGTTCTCAATTTTTTGATATTGAACTCAATGAGATATGTGACCTAGATTCTCAAATCTGTGATCCATTTCAACTTTCTGAATCAATATTGACTCCTGTTGTGTTACCAAACTTGAGTAATATTTTAGAGTCAGTTTTGATTCCTCCACCTATCATTCCTAAACTGGAATCACCCACATTAAGTCACATTCCATCGTTAGAAAATACATGTGGACTAGAGTTTCAACTTCTTGCCTTGGACCCGCTTCTTGAACCAATTTTGACCCCTGAACCTTTACTTGATTTAAGTCACCTTCCCGAGTCGGTATTAGTTCCTGTCCTTCCTGAGTCCAAGTTAACCGTTCTATCATTTCATACTCCATTCTGGACGAGGTGGTTGACAAATTTGACTCCGAAATTAGTTATGGAATATGAAAATTAGATGGGGTTAAATTTTTAATAAAAATTCTTCATGGATTTATCTTTTTAATGGGTTATATTAAAGATATTTCTGGTGGGTTCCCCCGAGACCCAAGAAAAGTTGATTGGGCCGCGTTTCGTGGACCAATCAGACCACCACCGGAACCACCACCTTAAGATAACATTTTCCATCCCTTTCTTCTTTTTCATGCATCTATGCATTAATTCATACATTGAGGACAATGCATGAGATAGGTGTGGGGGAGGGTCTAACATAACTTTTCTTTTCTTTAAAATAAAAAAAATTAACATTTTCTTTACTTTAAAAACTTTTTGAAAAATAGAAACAATATTTTGACTTATTTTTGTAAGAAATTAAGTTAATTTTAAGGAATAGGAAAATCCAAATTAGGATTTCTTATACTTGGTCAAAATGAGATTATTTGTTTGATTTTTAGAGTTAGGAAGATAATTTGTCAAAGTAATTTGGTCTTGATCTTTACCTTGATGAAATATGCACACTTCATACACTTACACACTTAGGGTTCAAAAACAAAGATTCTTATGCCTTATAAAAAAAAAGTCTAATTATTAACTAGCTAGGTGCTTTGGCCTAAGCAAGACTTAGTATTTATGCGAAAGATGATTAGATAAGTTTGAAAAGAAAAATCCTCTGATTAAGCTGGGTATTTGTGCCTAATAAAGCATAAGTATTCACGCCTAAAAGAGGTTCATATAATAAAATGCTTAGTTTGTGGCCTTGTTTGCTCGAGTTCTTAAGTCCTTGGGGGTGTTTTCTCACCTGGTACCCTAAGACCGTTTGGTTTGGGAGTCATCGATTAGAGGCTCGTTACATGGGCAGATTAGAAAGCCTAATAGAACTAAGGAATAATACCTCCAAAAAAAAAGTATATATAAATAAATAAGGCATAAGAGTTAGAGTTAATGAATCCTTAGTCAAAATTTTCACATTCACAAGGTGCATATGACTTAGGGTAAAATAATAGACTAGATGAGAAGTACAATTTGACTCCTTACTTTGATTAATAACAAATTTTTGAATAGAGACTAAGTTTAGGAATGAAAAATTCGGTTTCCTATAACTTATAGATTGCTTAGATCTTACAATCATATTTCAAATATTTTTCTCTTTCAAAATGCTTTTCGAAAATACTAACTCTTTATTTCTCTTTCTTTATGAATTTTGTGGGTGCAATCCGCTGAAAACCCTCACGAGACAAAACTCGTCCTCTAGGGGGAACCTAGAGGTTTAACGGCTTGTTGCACATGCTCAGTGCAATCGCGCGACCTGCGAAAGTGGTCCAATAATCCTTAGTATAGTTTAGTTGTTTTGCTCGAGGACAAGCAAAAGATAGGTATGGGGGTGTGATTGGTCGCTAATATTGCATATTTAATATCATATGTCCATACTTATTATAGAATAAAAGCCTGCATTGTCCTAATTAATTGTTTGATTTATTTGCAGGCCCAATCTTTAAGGAGTTGAAGAGAAATGAGCCCAAAGCCCACCAAAATTCTGAATTAAATCAGAATTAATTCGCACTCACTAAATCAGGGCAAAATCAAGAGGTTGAAACCGGTTGAGAAGAATCCTCTCAGGATCGATCGGTTATAGCCAAGAATCCAAGGCCATTTCGTCAGAATCCGGGACTCAAACGAAGAAACCAACTCAAGATAAAAGTAGAGGGGAATACCTGGGCGACCCACCAACAGGGTGTGGCCACCTGGCCGCGGAAACGCGGCCCTAGCCGCGTTTCCGCGGCTTTGTTGGGGAGTTAGGGGGAGCGTTTGCTCCCCCGACCTCCCCGGGATCCTATAGATGTGGGTTATGCCTATAAAAGGGCATTCTTTGCGCTGAAAAAGGGACGCCAATACAGAATAGGATTTAGCCTAATTTTCATTCTTTGTAGTTTAGCTTTTTCTTTCCTTTTTTATGTAATTTGTATGTAACTTAGGGTAGAAGAAGATTCATGTAAGTAAGAGAGAGAGGCTGACATTGAGAGTGACACCGATGTACCCTCCTCCTTTCTTCCATTGTCTCTGCAATTAATAAAGGTAAAAGCTTCTTTTTATGTTCGTATTTTGTTTTGCTTTCTTCTTCCTCTTCTACTTTACCTTGGTTGTATTTGTTGAGTTTACAAGTGAAATCCAAAGCAAGTATAACTAAGCTACGTGAGAGCTAGCGATAGTTCATGAAGACGTTCTCCTCTTTCAAGCTCCGCATCACTTCGTTCTTGGTATGCTTGACGATATAATGTGAACGGGGACTGAGCTCGAGTTTATGATCTATGCGTTGTACGCCTCCGAAGCGAAAGGTAGAACTTGCAAAAGGTTTCCAAGTAAGTCATAAATTAACCTAGGTAAGTATTTCTTCACTCTTCATTCTTTCTTTTCTTTTCTTTCTTAGTTTAGATCACCATCCACCTCCTCCAACTCTTTCTTCTCCACTTCATTTGTACATAGTCGCTTCTTTCGTTTTTTGATTTTTCCACCTTCATCTCTCGCTTTCTTCTTAACTTTAACATAACTTTCTTTTTCATTTTTATAACTTTAAAAACAGAGAAGAACCTTCACTTTTCTTCTTAACGATTTCAATAAAGAAACGTAAAGCTTCCATCGCAAACCCTCCTAGCCACTTGCTATAGCGGAAGAATTGAGCACTTGCACATCTTCATTCTAAGTTCTATAATTTCGTATTTTGTGTGCAGGTTTAGCATCAATCAAATTTGCTTTATTAATTGTAGAGACAATGGAAGAAAGGAGGAGGGTACATCGGTGTCACTCTCAACATATGCCTCTCTCTTACTTGAATCTTCTTCTACCCTAAGTTACATACAAATTACATAAAAAAGGAAAAGAAAAACCTAAAATACAAAGAATGAAAACTAGGCTAAATCTTATTCTGCATTGGCGTCCCTTTTTAGCGCAAAGAATGCCCTTTTATAGGCATAACCCACATCTATAGGATCCCGGGGAGGTCGGGGGAGCAAACGCTCCCCCTAACTCTCCAACAAAGCCGCGGAAACGTGGCTAGGGCCGCGTTTCCGCGGCCAGGGTGTGGCCAGGTGGCCACACCCTGTTGGTGGGTCGCCCAGGTATTCCCCTCTGCTTTTATCTTGAGTTGGTTTCTTCGTTTGAGTCCCGAATTCTAACGAAATGGCCTTGGATTCTTGGTTTTAACCGATCGATCATGAGAGGATTCTTCTCAACCGGTTCAACCTCTTGATTTTGCCCTGATTTAATGAGTGCGAATTAATTCTGATTTAATTCAGAATTTGGTGGGCTTTGGGCTCATTTCTCTTCAACTCCTTAAAGATTGGGCCTGCAAATAAATCAAACAATTAATTAGGACAATGCAGGCTTTTATTCTATAATAAGTATGGACACATAACATTAAATATGCAATATTAGCGACAATCAATAAATACCTACATAATGTAGTCTTTTCTGCAATGAATTGTGATGAGGTATAAAATCATCATCGAAATTATCCTTGCGATAAGTAGAGAAAGTGGTATTAGTACTTATAAATCTCTCAAGTTGTGGTCTGTGATCATATTGCCATATCTTACACTATAATTTGATCTGATTTCAAATTTAAACCCTGCATATGGCCTTCAAGACTATGATAACTTTGCGAGTAATTATCATGTCCAATAGACTAATCATTGCTATAATTTGGATCTTATGTGACAATAATTTGGATCTCACGATATAAAAACCACCTCATTGGTTTCCGCTAATACCATAAGTCCCTTCATAAGCACCATTGTTGCTCCCATTATTATTATCACCGTCATCACCATCGCCATCATCATCACTATCTTCACTATCATCTATTAGAACTGGATAAAACTCACATCTTCACCACCACCACCATCTGCTTCTTTTACACCTCTGCTTTTCTTACTGCGACGAATACCTTCATTGAAGAGGAAGAACTTTGAAATGACTTTTTCAATTTTTTAACACTGACCGATGAGAACATGTTTTTGATTGTTTTCTGTTTCCATGGGAACATGTAAGCATCAATTTCTTTTGCAGGTTTTATAGTTCTAAAAATTAAATCATATCTAATTAAATTAAATTAAATTTTAATTATACTAGATCTATACTTCCAAATTAAATTTAAAGTATATTAGATCTATACTTTAAACAAAATGATATGTTAAATTAAATTAATTAAAATTTAACTTAAAATAAATTTCAAATTAAATTAACTTTATATTATATTATACTACTTAAATTCGTAAATTAACTAGAGAGAGATCGGAAAAGAGAGACAAAGGGAGAGAGAAGGAGAGATCTGAGAAAGGGAGGGTGAGATCGCGAGAGAGAAAGAGAGATCAGAACAGGGAGAGACTGGGAGAGAGACGAGAGAGATCGGGAGTAAAAAAGAGAGACTGAGAGAGAGTTACCTTTAGAAGGAAGCGGTCGACGGTAGCGGCGGTCTCGTCGGCGAAGGAAGAGGGTGACGACGACAGAGGACTTAAGATCGGATTTCGCGAGTGAAGGAAGAGGGCGACAATCGACAAATCTGTTTTTTTTTTCTCCTTTTTAACATTGCCGCTTACGGGTCTACAACATGTTGAGAGGTCTACAACATGCTGAGGCTGACTCAGGGCCGACTCGACCGAGTCAACCTGCGTCGTCTTGCGACTCAGTCAGTCAAGACCGAGTCGGCCCCGAGTTGGTCAAAACTCGGGGTCAACCCATGACTTGGGTCTCGTTATCGCGGATTACAACTCGGTCGAGTCGTAACCAGATCGGCTGCGTCTTTGATTCATGAGAGAGAGGGTTGGGATTTGGGGGAAAGAAAGAGTTAGTTTTTTTTTGTGGTAGGAGGGGAGGAAGGGGAATTGAAAAATTGAAGGGGATGAAAATCGAGAGCTCTGATACTAAAATTGATGTAAAATAGGATGGAGCACAATCACCTTCAATCCATGAAAAGGAAAATTAGGGTTTTAGAAAGGAGGAGATAAGAAAAGATTGAGGTTTGAGGAAAAAGAAATAAGAAAAGGATAAATTCGGGCTTCACACCCCCTTGCATTGCGGGCTTTACACCCCAATTCATGAACTCAAGTCTCAAGAAATTTAACTGGAAAATTTTTATTCATTGATTATCAATGTGAGAAGTCTTGAGGTCTGTTTATAGGCTTTACAACAGTCAAGTTTCAGAAAAAACCGATGTGGTATTGAATTTTCAAATAAAAGAAAATCACAAAAAATAAAATAAAATAAAGCAAAAATATTAGGAAAAAATAATGCAGCACGTGATGTCCTCATCATATGGACTATTTTTGGCGGAAACAATTTACCTATCTAGATCTAACAGTAGAATAAAAGAAAAATATAGAAATGCAGCAGATACATATGGCTCGATCAAAATCTGTTTACATCCTCAGGACATGCTTGACAGATTACTGTACAGTAGAAGAGAATTCGCCTTACAGGAGTAGCGGACCTTTTTCAATCTTCTTTCCCTTTTCCTTCCACAGTCCCGCTCTTGTAAGACACTGTGTCAAGTTCAGTGAAGTTGCTAGGATCTTATGTAGTGTTTGCGTGGTTTTAACCTTATATGAGTTTGTTCCTATAATTGGCTGACATAATGCAAGTTTGCTGCATATTGGACCTCTATCTGGCCACATGAGTGTTTATCAGTCAGCTGCTATTGATTTGTTGATTTCATACAACATTATAGGATATGGATTGGGGATTTTGTATTTGGTTCTCATTCATCTGTTTTACTTGTTGATATCATGTAGATTACATCAATGAAGTTTTGCTTTTTGTAATACAACATGAAATATTTTACTATTGGTTTACAGTAGATAAACGTCCTCGGCAGTTATGTATGATTAAGTACGAGTTGACATAAAATTATGGTTTCAAATGCAGGCCGATTTCAATATATTGGCAATATCGTATTAGATTTAAGGAACAAATTTGATATTAACCCTATTATATTGGCCGATATTGGACCGTTATTGCTGATGTGACTGATATTGTCGATATTGACAGCCAACATTGATGATGCTAAAAACCATTGGTCAATGCCGCCACCACCTAGATTTTAAGCCATGCATAAAATATCTTCTGTGGAGGCATACCTCTGCAATGCATTTATATACATCTTAACGTCTCGTATGATCATTTGATAGATAAACAGTTAATTCTGTTATATTGATTCTAAAAGTGTGCTGTTGCAAATGCTACCTAAATGTGCCTTTTATTATGCTACTTTCCTCGCAATTCTCATCAAAAGCGTTTTGTTTCTGGCACATTTTTGTACACGTGCTGTGACCTTTCCGATGTCATCCATCATTCTCTAATTGATTTGTATTACCCACAATGAATCATACTGTAGCACATTTCTTCATGAATACTTCACACTTTCTTGCTGGAAGTAATATTTGAGAAAGTTATCTTCCTCTTGCTGTTCTCTTTGTATATGCTTACTCATCGACCTTATACTAATTAAGAGTACAAAATTTCCATGTTTACATAGTTGATTTTGCATTAACTAAATTGTATCTGACTTTACGTGATGGATTTGGTGCAGGACGTGGCTTACCAATGGCCGGGCAATTGCAAGAAAAGTAAAAAATGCTACCAGCTTTTCAAATTATCAAATCAAAGAGTTGGGGATTGAAGCACATCGTGAATGCCCCAACTGCAAGCATCTTATTGATAATAGCGACGTAAGTTTCTAAAGAGAGATCCTTTAACATTTAATATTTGGCAAGAAAGTAGTTGAGGATTAAAGGTCATTTTGAGCAAGATTTTGTTGAAAGTGTGTAGCAAGATTTTTATTCTTTTTATTGGAGGTTGCATCTGACTAAGCCTGTTTTGATGTTTTGTTTGGAGAATGTAATTTACTTCCAGAGTTAACTTGATTCTTCCACACTATTTATTTGATATGAGTTATACCTTTTCTAAAAAAACATTTGGAATGAGCAGAATATGAAGGTTGTAAAGAAAATGTTTACTTCTTTTTAACTTTGTGTCTGTTGAGATTAACACATTATTATTATTATAGGACTGAAGTGTGAACTGAATTCTTTCTCTACAATGATGTTACTCAAAGAATTTCTCCATGCTGCCAGCTATTTTTTTAATAGATATAAGGTGGAATCAGTTTGTTTCCAGCCATGATTCATTCCATTGATAAATTGAAATGAGAAGTTCATACAAAAGTTCCAAAATAACTCAGAAAGAAAATTAACAGGGTTACATAAAACAAAGTAACATCACAAATTCCCCTGCCAAACACACAGCCGCTTCAGTTTATTGCCCCTTGCTGCCGGCTAATTGTTGTCAGGCACGAAACAACACTTATTGAGCATGGACTCTGAAATGAATGTCACATGTGAAAATACTATTTTCCTTGTAAATAGCATGGATTTGAACACTAGTATTCCACCAGCGGCATGTGGTTTCTTTTGATCTTGGGGTTGGTGTACTTACCTCAATGGAAAGCATAGAGGTTGAGAACATGTCTCAAACTGCTTTCAGACCTTGACATTTTTTTTGTTAATCTTTTATAAATGTTCTAAAATATGTTTTCATTATTTATGCGATCCAACAGCGCATAGCGCATAATTGGTTTATGCACCGATTTAAGTGTATTATACACGAAAAAGATTTTAATATAGAATTATATATCATCATATATATGCACATAACATACATACATCATATATTTTTTTAATGTTTAAATGCCTACAAAAAATATAAGCTTTCTAAAAGTTTTTAAAAAGTAAATAAACCTATTAAATTATGAGTATAAATAATATAAACTATTGTACTTAATGAAAAAGTAATTAATCATATTTATACACAATATTAACCTCAATATAATAACAAAATTACATACCAATATGAATAAGTAATAAAACAAAGTTAAAGGACTTATTGATGGGGACATCTCTTCAGGATTGCGATTCTACACCTGGAGGCGTCGTCCACTCTTTCAGTTTGGTTCGACTAGGGCTGAAGAATTCAAGTTACATTAGGCTGTTCATTTTATTTTAGTTTTTCTTTGTTGTAATTTTATTTATTATTTGGTAGTTTCTTTTAGTCTCATATCGGTTGTAATGGGATATCTCCATTGATGTAGGCCTATTTAAAGCCATGACAGGTATTGTTATTTGCAGTTTGGATTGAATAAAATTTACTTTAAAGCTTTTTAGCCTGTGTGCTTTGGGTGAGAAACCCTAGGGAGAGAATCCCGCTTGGTTCCCCATCATATTAGTATCAGAGCTTAAATTCCTGAATTCTTCCAAACACAAAAAGAAAACCCATCTCCAAATATTAAACGCCAGCACATCCTTCCCTTCTCTCTGTAAGGACTGGGTAGAACACTTACAGAGTTGCCAGTATAAATTAATAGAGTACAAGAGACTGTTAAGTTGGGTTATTAATTTGAGTTATTAGGTTATTACCCATATACCCTTCTTGTCTTCTATATATATTTCTATCTGCCCACACGAATAAAAATTATCACTTTTGAGGGTTTTTATTTCTCTACATGATCTCAGAGTAAGAGAAATTCTAACCCTAAAATCCTTCATCTTCTCCTACTTTCCTCAAAATTCTCCTTTCCTCAACCATCACCCTCCCACTTCTTGCATGCGCCCTCCCACATCTTCCAAGTGTTGTTGCACTGCCTCCATACCTTAAACATTGCCACCACCACCTTCCATACCATCCAAGTACTGCTGCCACATCACTCCATACCCTTCAGAAGTTATCGCACCACCTCCATACCACCTCCAAGTACTGCCGCCCCATCATACTCTCCAAAAGGTGCCGCACCACCTTCATACCCTCCAAAAGGTGATGCTATACTTCAAAATTCATATTATTAAATCTGATTTGGATTTTTTATGCTCTACAAGACCTTCTGGTGAGATCTGCTTTGTTTACTGCTCAAAAATTAGATTTTTACATTTGATCTGCCTATTTAAGGTTGATAATTTGGGTCTTTGATTCTAATCTGCTGTCTATGATACTATCTGGTAACTAAACTGTTTTTTTCATTACTGGCTATTTACTGCTACTGCTGGCTAATTCTGGTAATTTCTACAACTGGTCACTATGTCTGAGACTACGAGTTCTCCTCCAAAATATGATTTCTCTGATGATTGAGACTTCTGTCTCAAGACGATGTTGGGGACTACCATGAAGTTGAATGGCTCAAACTAGTTATTGGCGCAGGTGTTCCGCATATTCATTAGCACTCAGAACAAATTGGCTCATCTCCTACACTCTTCACTTGCTGATACTGATTTCACATATGTGACTTGGCTCACTAGAGATTATTCTGTGATGACCTGATTTCTCAACAGTCTGGAGAAGAAGATTAGCGGTAGGGTCATATTTTTTACGACTGCTAAGAAGATGTGGGATATACTAAAAGTGATGTATGGCAATGAGAAGAGCCACTGGAGGGTGTTTGAGATCTACGAGCGTCTGTTTAAGCTCAATTAGGGAGATATATCCGTGCCTGAGTTTTATGGAGAAGTCAAAGATCTGATTGATGAGTTAGAGATGCATCAACCTGCTATCACTGATGCGGCGATACTGAAGGTATATCGTCAGGATTTCACAGTGTCAAAATTTTTATCTGGTTTGAGTTCGACACTATGATCCCACGTACAAGGTCAGATACTGGGAGGAGATAGTATTCCCACGTTGACTGTCACCTTCTCGAGAGTTATGCGGGTATCTACTTGAACTGATGTTTCTCTGCACCATCCATTGAGCAGTCTGTCATGATTTCTGGGCGTGGCAGAGATCGTGATCGTGGCCGCGACTTTCGAGGACGTGGATTCATTGGAGGGGGACGTGGTTCTTACGAAGGCAGACAGAGTGCCTCTGAGAAAGGACCCTGACTATGTAGGCACTATGGACATAGTAATCACATTTTCGAGAAGTGCTGAGAGAAATTTGGTTGATCTAAGTGGGCACAACTATTTGATTCTGATCCTCTTGCCTCGCGTGGTACTCTTTACGACTCTTCCGGCTCTCCCACTGTTGTTCTGTCACATAAGGAATATGATAGACTTCGACAGCTAAAGTTCCTCTTGTCTCGCGTGGTACTCTTTACGACTCTTCCGGCTCTCCCACTGTCCTTCTGTCACAGAAGGAATATGATAGACTTTGACAGCTAAAGTTCTCTCAGAATAATCTTTCAATGACTCATGCATCTACTTCAGGTATGCATGCCTATACTGTCTCTCCTCAAAAGTGTTGGATATTAGACTTTGGAGCCTCATCCTATATGACAGGTATTAATCAAAAGTTTATTTTCTTAAATTTTTAAGTGTTCACCCTTCTGTTAAAATTGCTGATGGTACTCATTCACCTGTATTAGGCAATGGGGTAGTTCAAGCTAATACATCCTTGACCCTTACTGATATCTTATATGTTCCACGATTTTTTGTTAGTCTCTTGTGTTTCGTCAGTTTACTCATAATAACTGCAAAATAACCTTCTTCTCTTCTCATTGTGTGTTTCAGGACTTGTCGACTGGGAAGAGGATTGGTTTGGGGCATGGGCGAGGAGACATATACTATTTGGACGATCGAGTGACCCCTACGGGTTTGGTTGCATGTCAACCTGATCTAGTTTTACTTTAGCACTGACGCTTAGGTCACCCTTCGGTGTAAAAAGCTTTGGTCTGTTTTTTCTTTTGAGTCCTCTGTTTCTTTTTTAAGTTGTGAGTTTTATGAGTTAGGTAAGCATAATCGTGCTACCTTTTAGAGTTGTGTCAATAATTATAATAGTTCTGCCTTTTGAGTTAGTTGATTCTGATGTTTGGGGTCCTAGTTGGGTGCCTCTATTCAGGGTTTAAAATATTTTCTGCTTTTTGTTGATGACTTATCTCGCATGACTTGGTTGTATCTCTTAAAAGAGATGTTAGAAGTGAAAAAGTTTTCACCGTTATTGAACTTTTCTCTAATGAAATAAAAAATTAGTTTTCTACTTCAATTCGTATGCTTGGTACTGACGATACTTTGGAGTAAGTTAAAAAAGATATTTACTTTTTGCTCTAAAATGAGATTATTCATCAGACCTCTTGTTCTCATACATCCTGGCAAATGGAGTTGCTGAAAGCAAGCTAGACGTATTCTGGATGTTGTTAGAATCATGATGATTAATATGAGTGTTTCAAAATATTTATGGTCTGACGTTATGTTAAGTGCTTATCATCTGATTAAGAGGATGCCCTCTTCTATTCTCAATAAAAAATCTCTTTTCTCTTGTCTCTATCCTAACAAAGCACAATTCTCTATGACTCTGTGTTTTTGATTGCACTTGTTTTGATGAGGACTTGTCTGCTAAATCTATAAAACATGTCTTTGTTGGGTATTTTAAAGCACAAAAAGGATACCGGTGTTATAATTCCTCAACCAGGAAGTACTTGTTGTCTGCTGATGTTACGTTATTTGAATCTAATTCATATTTCTCTCCACAGGTTTCTGTCACTATATTTGAAACGGTTCTTTCTTCACTGTCTGTGTCGTTGCCCACACCTGCTTCTACTGTTTCTCCGCAAGTGCACCATTACAAACTCCGGATCCACCTGCATCAAAGTCAGTTCGGGATTTCAGATACGCTACACTCATCACCCAAAAGTTCCTGCCTCCGAACTAGTTCCGGCTAACTCTTCTCCAGTAGACGGCCCTCCCCTCAATCATCAACATCTCCATCTAATCTTGATTTCTCATTGCCCTTTGAAAATGTAAACGGTCTTGCATTGATCACCTTATTTCGAATTTCGTTTCTTATGATCATCTTAACACCATTTTTTCGTCAGTTTGCTTTATCTTTATCTTTTGAGTTTATATCCAGGTCTTATACAATGACTTTATTGGTATCTGCTTGGAAGCAGGCTAGGGATAAGGACATGGATACTCTTATTTCTCGAGGAAACTTGGGAGTTTATTTCGACACCCATAGATGCTGTTATTGTTGGTTGTCGCAGGGTCTTTAATAAGTACTGTCTAGATAGATCTGTGGATCGATATAGGGCCAGGCCCGTGGTCAAATGTTAATACTCAGACATATGTCATTGATTATTTTGAGACATTTTCGTCAGTTGCCAAGATGAATTCTATCAGGATTCTGTTCTCTGTTGCTGTTAATCTGTCATGGCCCTTATTCCAATTGGATGTCAAGAATGTCATCTTATATGGGGATCTTCAGAGGAAGTTTATATGGAGCAACCTCCAGGTTATGTTGCTTGGAGGGAGACCAAAGTCTGTCGCCTCAAAAAGGCCATATATGGACTCAAGCAGAGTCCAAGGGAATGGTTTGAAAAGTTTTAAATTACCATTTCTGATATTGGTTTTCACCGGTGTCATTCAGATCACTCTGTCTTCATTCGGCGTACAAAGCCTGGCATCGTAATTCTGGCAATTTATGTTGATGATATTTTACTGACTGAGAGTGATTTAGCTAGGCTATTGGAGACTAAGATGTATCTTAAGCGCCATTGAAGTTGCACATTAGAAACATAATGTACTTAGCGAAAGTATACGCTGGTATTCTGGAGGAAACATGATTTTTAGGATGAAAGCCTGTTAACACTCTAATGGAAGTCAATGTGAATTTATGGCTTGATGACAGTAATACACTTGATGATCTAGGAAGATATAGCAGATTGATTGGGAAGTTGGTATATTTCACAGTTACTAGGCCAGATATAATCTTTGCTGTAGGTGTATTGAGTAAATTTATGTATCAGTGCAGACACTCATTGACTTACATCAAGAGTTCTCTAGAAAAAAAGGGTTGGTGTATAGAAAACATGAGCATGCACGCATTTCTGAATACTCTGATTCAGGTTATGCTAGTGACCAAGGAGATAAAATGTCTACTACTGGCTATTGCATTTGGTGACTTGGAGGAGCAAAAAGGTAGATGTTGTGTCTCGCTCGAGTGCAAAAACTGAGTATAGAGTTATGGCTCATACAGCATGCGAGATGGTATGATTAAAAAAAAAATCTACGATGAAGCTTGGTTTCAGACAGCCTGGACCATTGCCTATGCATTGTGATAATTAGTCTGCCATCTACATTGCTCAGAATCTTGTATTCCATGAAAGAACCAAACACATTGAGATTGATTGTCATTTTGTTAAAGCTATTTGGATTAAGGTGGTTACGTTCTAGTTCACACTGTCTTTAAAGCAATGGCTGATCTCCTTACCAAAGCTGCCTCACCTTAGGTGTTTTCTAATCTATATAACAAGCTGGGCATGTTGGATGTTTATACTCCAGCTTGAGGGGGAGAGTTAAGTTGGATTATTAGTATTGAATTATTGGGTTATTGCCTATATACCCTTCTTGTCTTCTGTATATATATATATATCTATCTTCTCACATGAATAAAATGTAAATCACCTAGAGGGGGTGAATAGGTGATGGCTAATCTAATGGTCACTAAATGCGGAATTAAAAACTATTATGATGCAAACTAAACTTTTAAACTAAACACCACGTATAATATAAGAGTGTAGCCGAATTCCCCGTGAAGGGCTCTGGACTAACTCCTCAAGATTCCTCTAAATAAGAGTTGAGGTGCCGTGTTGGCTCTCTTGGTTGAATACTAGTGTTAGCAAACACATCCCAAGCATATAACAATTAAGTACAATATGTATATCAAGCATATAAAGATAAAGACAATAATAGCATGCAAGATATAAACAAGTAAGGGAGAGAGAGAAAGAGCAATCGCAAACACGAGGGATTTGTTTCGAGGTTCGAGCACACTTGCTCTACGTCCCCGCCTTCACACTTGAAGGATTTCCACTATAAATCGATCCCACCGGATCACTCGTTGCATTAACACCTACAAGGAGTTCCCACTAGAACTCTTGGACTCTCCAGTCCCGTACACACCGCAAGCCCACAAGCTCGCCGAGGCCGCACCTCAAACACCGAGTCCACACACGAACTCGAAACAACGCGAACGCACTCGTCCGCCTCCTCAAAGCAAATGAAGGAACTTTGGTGATCACAACACTTTGATCACCTAAAAACAATCTCACAAGAACACTCCTATAGGATGAATATATCAATGGGTTGCTCAAGTGTTTGTGAGAAAAATAAGGATGGAATTTGTGGAAGAAAACTCAAGAAAATCACTTTGAAACCTCTTGATAAAACTCCCCTTTTGATTGGAAATATTTGCTCTCAAATACGTGGAGAAAACCTCTTGAAAGAGTGGAAAAACTGTTGTAAAAATTCACTTAAAATCTTGTAGAAAACAGCCCCAAATGCCCCAATTTATAGAGGTAGAAAAACTAGCCGTTGGGAGCCAGGTGGCCTGACGGTCGACCGCCGGTCGACCGCCAGCGGTCATTTTTCTGACCGTTGGGGCAGCGGTCGACCGGCCGGTCGACCGTGGCTTGGATACAGAGAGCACTACTCTCTGTCCGGTCGACCGCCCGATCGACCGGGGCCTTTCCAGAGAGCAGAGCTCTCTGGACGGACCGACCGGTCAGTCGATCGGCCTCCAGCCAGAACTTGGCGTGCACGTCTGTGCACGTCGGTCGACCGCCTGGTCGACTGACTTCAGACTTTGACCGGTCGGTCGACCGGCTGAAGCCAGAACAGAAAAACTTGGGACTTTAAACTAGGTTATTTTGGCTCATATAAAATCCCATAAAATCATGAAAAATCTACAAAAATAGTTTCAATGTTATACTTTGATAACAAACATGCTTGCACAAAATCAAGGCATGTTACAAACAATTTGGACTATTTTTGTAACTTAGAAAATTTGCTCAAACCAAAAACTGTATTTTTCCAAAATTGTTTTTTTCAAAACTTATTTTCCGAACTTCTCCCAATACAAAAATAAGATATTTTAAACTCTTTTAAAGCATAGTGTGTATGGATATGATCCACTACACATACATGGTGAAATATCTATGTTTTTGACATTAAGCTCTAAATATGGTTTTGGTTAAATACATGTAACTTTGAATACCAAAACCCAAAATGGTTTTTTTCAAAAAGAAAACTCTTTTGTATTTTTCCAAAATAAACATTCTTTTATGAAAACTCATCTAAATCAAGAGTGTGTGTGTGTATATGGTATACTTGAGTAATCCACCAACTATTCTATCCTTTACATTTTAATCTAAAACAAAATCTTATAAAAACAAACCTAGACACAAGTCTTCTTCTTAAAGTCTTCACTTGAAGTCTTCTCCTTCTTGAGTTGGTCCAAAACACGATCCAAAGAGTTATATTCCTCTTGAGTACTTGATGTGGTCTTGATGCACAAGCTCTTGAGTCAAACCGTGCTAGCTCCAAAAACTTGACTTTAAATCTTTTGTTGAAGTTACAAACCTACTAAGATCTTGATCACAAATTTGAAACTAAATAAACACAAGATCATTAGTACCATAACTGCATGAGTTGATCATCATCAAAACTAGAGTGATAGGCTTTTGGGCCAACATAAAAATGATCACTTTTTAGGGTTTTTATTTCTCTACAGAGACAAATCACCTTCCCTTTCGATCCCAATACAAAGTTTTCAAGTGTTGCCCCTTTCTCTTAATTATATTGTATTATGTGTTGCGGTGAGTAATTCCTATGAAACTTATCTAATCACCAAAATGTGGGGAATTAATGAAAAAATTAGAGAAATCAAACTAGAGAAAATATCGAGATTTACGTGGATAACTTAAAGAGGAAAAATCACGGAGAGGGGATTTCACTATAATTCAGGAAAAATTACAATGGTTATCGCTCCAATCTCACGCATTAGGGTTTCTGGGTTGAATCTTCTCCCTCTTCACGTTGAAGGGGGCATGTTATTTATACAGGTAGTATCTGTTGGATAAGGCTGCAGAGTTCAGCTCTGTTTAAACATTTAATCGCTTATCTCAGAGGCGGTTAGATCAAACATCTTGATCTGAAATTGGTTGAACGAGTGTTTATCTTTATCTGATAGTCTGTGTTCAGCTGTAGATATGGTCGATCCGTTTTCGAGTTATAACTTTTGAGTTCAAATGGAGATTTGGCTATAGAGATAGGGATACTTGTAACTAACTTTATCTTTCTTTTAACTACCCGTACTGCTCGGAGTTTGAATTGGATGAGGACTCATGTTCAGAGGTTTTGGAAGCGGCCACGTGTCACTTGTTTGTTTGAGACTGCTTGGACACATGTCATGATTTCGGGGAGGTCAAAACCTGACCATTACAGATGCCCCCTCTTCTTTAGGAAGAGACCAGGAACATTCCCTCAAGAGCTGTGGGTTCCCGGGAATCTGAGAGATGGAGATGGTAGCAGATAGATAGAGAGGGGGACATTAGGTCTAGACTTGGGTCGATTGCTATCGCTTTAGTCTGTCTTTTAGTGGCGTGTGTGGCTTTATGGGCTGATAGAGTTTTAAATGTACGTCCTATCCATGGTCGCGTCGGTTAATTAACCATCAGTTTTCGAGAAGTCGCGACATTCGAGGATGGGGCGGCGTATCAAGCGCAACAGTTCAGAACGGAACCATCGAGACACGCGTAGGTTCTTGATCGAGTGACTCGTCGTCTTCTTGGCGATTAAAATTCTGAACGATTGACGCTTGAGCTTCCTTTTCCTCTATAAATAAGACAAAATTTTAAGGGGAGATCTGTGCTGCTTTTTGAAAATTTCTTACTTTTAAAATTTCACATTGTTCTGTGGGCGGTGATATCTTCTATCTTCTTCGTCCGATGGAGGAAGAAGAGGGGAGGATGGAGACAGTTGTTGAGCTCTTGATGTTCAGGAGTTCGTTTGTCGAGAGGCTTCGATTTTCGAGATGGACCCGTCAAGATACTCCGGTTCTCGCGATGAGGCCCGACTATTAGGAATGACAAAGAATGTTCTAGTTTCTGCTTGGTCTGCACATCTGGCCTCTGATTAGATCAGACGGGGCATGGGTTGGGGCTTGACGTTCCTTTCCATCCTTGCCGTGATCATGGAGCAGTGAGCGTAGGCATGCTTAATGACGGTTTCGATCACTGGGACTGGCTGTTTGCACTCCTATTAGATGTCGCTGCTTTGCCTGCCTCCGCTCCGAGTTCACCTTCAGAGTTGAGGTCTTGGCGTCGGTATTCTCATTACTTTGCATGCTTCAGTCTGCAGTTTGAGGCGTGATTTACCTTACTGGTGTCTTCCTGGGAGTTCTCGGTATCGTTGCCCTCCCGGTCATTGCGAATTGTTTGTTTAAGAGTCATCTCCTGGATGTTGTTGGAGACGCGGCTGAGAGTGCATCTGTTTTTTTCTCGAGAAGAACACATATATGTAACAGATCTTTTATTACTCTTGCTAGATGTAACTATACTTGTGCGTGGATGGATGTAATAAAAAAAACTCTATAATAAAGTAGAGAATTTAAATGGGAGTATTTTTGGATCTTGCCTTGGTTGTTGCATCTGCTCGGGAAGTTGTTTTTGTTTTGAAGCGTTTGGAATTATTTGACATGTAGTTCTAAGTGGGGTTCATTTCACAGTGGTACCTGTGAATCTTACCTAAGTGGGAAACTCCTAGCTTTAAAGTTGTGTTGTCGTGGTAGTCGTCACGGTAGGACTCGAGATAGGTTGTTGGTGGCCTCTCACCGCACTCAGAGAAGGCATTTAGATTTTTACAAGATATCTTGATGAAAAATTAGGAAAATAGTTTTTTCCTTGAATATTACATGCTTTTATATGACATCATTTCAAGTAAAAAAGGACTCCACTGCTTCTTGTAGGGCCTCCCGTCCCGAATGGTGCTGGATAGCCTCATCTGGGGTGTCTCCGATCTTCGGGTTTTCCTTCAGGTCGAGGACAAACTCATCGAGGTACCCGCATTGAACTAAATTCTCGATGTGCCTTTTAAGTGCCCAACAATTCTGGGTGACATGCCCCTGAATGTCATGAAAAGAACAATGTCCTGCTTCTACGGGATCCGGGTCGTGCTTGCTTAACTTGGGGAGTCTTACCCAGGGTTGATGCTTGATGACGTGAAGGATCTGATCAACCGGTAACTTTAAGGGAGTGAAAGCTAAGTCATCTTGGTCTCTGTTGCTGTCGAGGAGGGGGCGTTTCTCGTCCTCTTGGGTGTTGAGGCGTGATGTCCCCTCGTCTGTTTTCGTGGGGGAACCCACGTTATGGCTCTCCGGATTCCCATGTGATGAGGTTGCTTGGGAGCGCCTTTGGTTTAACTTAAAACGTAGGTCGGTCGGAGCTGGGGGATGTTGATGTGCTTGGGAGGGCGTGTCCCTTTGGGCTTCTCTTGCACTCAATTCTATAACCCGTTCTTGAGCTTTTTGAAGGGCTTTTATTTGCGTGAGGAGCTGGAGGTTGATTTGCATGACCGATTCTCGCTTGCGTGACCACTTCTCGCTCACGTTCGGCGGTGTCAAGATGGATGGCGGTCCGCTAGGGTCCGTTGTTGACTCAGTTGTCATTGTAGGTAGGCTACTCGCTAGATGAGTTTTCCTCGGGAGAGTGTTGACGGCTCTTATTTGCCGAAGGTGTTGACGTCGTTGTGATTAGTGCTTTTGGGCGACATGATTGTTTGAATCCTTTTTGAGGACGTGAAAGGGTATCGGATGGGGAGAACTTAAGAGTGAGAACTCAAAGATCTCAATGAAAGCACCAAAGACAGTGGATAATTCTTAGAGAATTTATCCACGCACCAAAATGTGAGGAATTAATGAAGAAATTAAAGAAATCAAACTAGAGCAAACATCGAGATTTACATGAAAAACTCAAAGAGGGAAAAATTACGGAGAGGGGATTTCACTATATTTCTGAGAAAATTACAATGGTTATCGCTCCAATCTCACGCACTAGGGTTTCTGGGTTGAATTCTTCCCCCCCTTTCACGTTGGAAGGGGCATGCTATTTATACAGGTAGTATCTATTGGATAAAGCTGTAGAGTTTAACTCTGTTTAAACATTTAACCGCTTATCTCAGTGGCGGTTAGAGCCAAAACATCTTGATTTAAATTGGTTGAATGAGTGTTTATCTTGATATAGTAGTCTGCGTCCAGCTATAGATATGGTCAATTCGTTCCCGATCCATAACTGTCGAGTTCAAATAGAGATTTGGCTTTAGAGATTGGGATACTCGTAACCAACTTTATCTTTTTCTTCTAACTATCCGTATTGCTCGGAGTTTGAAGTGGATGGGGACTCCTGTTCAAAGTTCTGAAAGCGGCCACGTGTCATTCGTTTGTTTGAGGCTGGCTGGACACGTGTCATGAACTCGAGGAGGTCGGAACCTGACCACTACATGTGTCTTGAATTCGATGGCCTGAATCTAGCTTATGACTTGACCTGAATCATAAGACCGCAAGCAAATTACTGGGCCAAATCGTGGTCTGTGGTGAAGTGGCCACAAAATATAACATCTCTTTTTATGCATCCATATGCGCGCCCGCACAAGTGTACTTAGATCTTAGATCTGGGGTTTATAGTGAGAGAAAAAGGCACTCACCTCTAGTGAAATCGGGTATATTTGGGGTTAGGATTTGGTTGTTTTCTGCCAAAAATTTTAACATCACAATTTGCCATAGTATAGTTCTCCTTTGCTCGTGGATGTAAGTCAGAAGGCTGAACCACACAAATATGCCTCCCTTCCTTTACCTCTTCTCAATTAGAATATTTTATGCTTGACCGATTCTATGCGATCTTGGTGTTTGTTATATCATATTTTATTTTCACTTCAAATTTTATTTCCTGTTGCTCAACCATTTGTTAAAAGACCTTTTAAGGCTCCTATATAACCCTAAACACAAATACGAGAGTCAAGATAGACCTTAGTACTTGATTCTCATTAAAGAACGAAATTAGGCCAATACATGATGAAACTCACACCATAAGTCACACTTTTGATACACTTGGAAAAATCGATCTAGCACTGAATATATCCGCGGGAACCTAGAGGCACTACTGGGTGAAGCCTTTAATCTTCTCCAAAAAATTGAACATAACCTCCCTACCATAACTCCTAGTATAAACCAGGCCATTCATAAGGCTTCTATGCTTTGATTGTTCAAATGTTATGGTATAAGTATATTATCCAATTCATTATTCATGGATGTTGGAATTCAATTGATAGCGCAGTTAATTCCAAAAGAGTTAATTGAACGTATTTCCTAAACTGGGGTGATCCATTTTATTTAGATCAGAAGTTTTTGTTATAAATGTTGTGGCTTATCATGTTGATGCTTTGAGCTTCTCTTACTCCATATATTTATTTCATGTGCTCACTTGCTAAATTCAGATTTTTCTTGCAAGCCTGGACATTTCATGCATGTATATTTAAGTTATGTGCTGCTCTTGTGTTTTCAATTGCTGAGCACTTTGAAGCATAATTTATGAAGCTTATCAGAACAACTGCAAGATACTTTAGCCATTTACATAGCAGTGCATGCTCTGTGATGTTTAATAAAAGATTTCTGTTTTATATTAATCATTTCTCTTTTAAGCATGTATGAAATCAAATATATTGCTTGCCAATGAAATTAGCATCTGTTTACATTCTCTTTGCAGGTATCTCTAGAATGGCCAGGTCTCCCTGCTGGTGTAAAGTTTGACCCAACAGATGTGGAGCTTATACAACATTTAGCAGGGAAAATTGGGCTAATTAACTCGAAGTCGCACATATTTATTGATGAATTTATTCCAACCCTTGAGGAAGACCAGGGAATATGTTATACACATCCTAAAAACCTCCCTGGTACAGACATGCCTGCAAAGCCTACATTAAATGCTTTGTCATCTCAAAGTACATTTTGGTTTGAATACTTCATTTGCCTCATTTCTGATTTCTCAAGTTAGGTGTTAAGCGAGATGGAAGCAGTGTTCACTTCTTCCACGGAATATCCAATGCATATGCTACTGGTTGCCGTAAACGCCGAAAAATCCATGGGGAATGCAATGGCACCTCCGGGGAGCGAGTGAGATGGCACAAGACTGGTGATACCAAGCCTGTGATGGAGAATGGCGTCCAAAAAGGTTGGAAGAAGATATTGGTACTTTACAGCAGTTTGAAGAAGGGTTGTAAGCCAGATAAAGCTAAATGGGTGATGCATCAGTACCACCTTGGCATTGATGAAGAGGAAAAGGATGGGGAGCTAGTGGTTTCCAAAATTTTCTTCCAACAAAAAGCAAAGCAAGTGGATAAAGGAGACACCGAAGAAGTTGATGAATCAGATGGTTTGACTGTTGGAACTGGCCCTAGAACTCCAACAACAGTTACACGAGAGCCAACTCGTCCAGAAAAGCAGTCCCCTTTATCTGATGCTCACGAATACAGTCCACTGCTTTTTATCCCGGTAAAAATTATACACTAGAAATCTTAGCTTGGAGATTTTTCTTTTGAATAAAATGATTACTTGCATGACTTGTATTCTTATTTTCTGCAGAAGGAACAGCATCCAGAGATTGGGGTGCCACTATCACTTGGTAAGCGAAACGATGATGATGTCAACTCTCTGTGGTTGGCCGGAGAATCTCAAGCTGTTGAGGAATTTGATCCAAAATCTCTGGAACAATCACTATTGTGCCATGAGGTCCTTGATAATTTTTCTCATGCGGACGAGCCATCCTTTTATTTATCCTATTCTGATCTAGACCATGGAAGGAACGATATGGTCGATAGGAATCCCAGTGCAGGCTGCCTGTTCTCTGAGCTTGATAACATACCTATTGATACACCCCCAGATTTTCACCTTGCGGTAAGATCTATTATTTCATGAGTTTTCTTGTGATGCATTAGCCTTTTAATGAATCAAGCAACAATTTTCATTTATTCTCGCGTTTATGAGCCAGAAAATTGGTAATAATTTGGTTTTCCTCTGCGATGCAGGATATGCAATTTGGTTCTCAAGACAGCATCTCAAGTTGGTTAGACCGCTTATAGATGAACGATGAGAGCAGTAGCTCTCAAGGATCACTTACTGAAACTAAAATTTTGCCTTTCACATGGGTCATGGCTATTGATTATTTTGAGGTGTTCTCAAGAATCACTGGCCAAAGCCCACTTTTGCCCTTCATGTAGGTCATGGATGTTGGTTCTGGTGGAGTACCATGACCACTACTGTACAGAGCAAAAACTTTAGAGCAACATTTCTCAAATCCTCAAAATTTGTAATAACTTTGAATGCTGACAGAGTAACTAATGTCTTGTCTATAAATGAGGTTTTGTCTTCTTAGCCACAACAAAGTTAAAAATGAGAGACATTCATGGAAAATTCATCTTTTTGGTTAAGAGGTAAGAAGTGACAAATCATAGAGGGTAAATCCTGGATGTAGTGGTCACTTGTACTTGATAGTGGTGTGATTGTGCTTGGCATTTTTTCCCCCTCATTGTCATCAGCATTCATGATGTTAAGTATGGTGAAACTGATATGGTTTGATTTGTTTCTTGCTTTGGTTTTCTTTTATTTTCACCATATTGAAAGCAATGCATTTTGCTGCCTTCATGTTTTTTGCTTGAAGAAGTTCATATATCTGTTGAGAAATGATATTACAAGTTTGTATCGTATTCGTGTTTGAAGGTTGAGTCTTGATATGGATGTGGTAGAGAACTCGTATCTAATCTGTATCTGAGCTGGTTACACTCCTAATATAATTTCATTACCACTATTTTAGTGCACCAATTAATTTGAATCTATCACAGTTGCTAATGTTTGAAGATCTCTGAGACCTAATAGACTAAAACCTCTTTGTATAGATTGTCATTGTTAAATTTTTAAAGGAACAGATTGAAAATGGAAGTTTACATATCGAAAATGAAGTGGAGAGAGGGAGGGGACCCTTGAACTCAAACCTTGGCCACCAGCAGTGTGTTGTTACGTCAATGAGCTGTAGTGATGCAGAGAAGAGAAGAGGGTGTCCACGTGATGTACGTCACCTGGTCTGAATCTGAGGGCAGAATCAACTGCAGATGGACGATCGTTGTTATCAAGCGGAGGCTCACTCGATCAGTTCTTCTTGCGAAAAATTTGCGGGTGAGCCTCACTTTGCCAGTTTTTTCACTAGAGAAAGAGAAGTGGAGATTTGGCTAATGTTTTGACGACGTTAGCGCTCTTTTTTTTAATGTTTTGATTTTTTCTTTTAAAAAACAAACAAGATTTTTGTAAAGAGGGGAACTGACTGTGGGGCCGCATAAAACCCTCTTTTCCTCGACTTTCTGGCCATCCAAACAGACCATTCTGCATCTTGCGTGAATGAACGGGCGGAACTGTCTTGAAAATTGTGACTTGACTTCGATTTTCTATAGACAGGTCTCCTGTGTAACGGTCATCATCCGTCCTCTAAATACATCTGAGAGCTTCCCCTCACGAACAATGTCTTGAATTTGTGACCATTTTACTTGGCTTCCTTTATCTACCTACTATTATGGTTTTACAAAATTACTAGTATTTTTTTTTGTTTAAATGCTTTACTTTGAACAACATGATTTGTGAAGTACTTGAGAGATCTTGATACTTGTGGCATTTGAAATGTTTTAATTTGGATTATTCTTAATACAAGTTATATATATATATATATATATATATATATATATATATATATATATATATATATATATATATATATATATATATATATATTGCTTATAAAAATACCAATAGTCGTTTTCACTTGAGAGTGATTTTAAACTGTTAGATTTTTTATAATGATTGCTTTTGATTGAGGAAAGGAGAATCTCAAGTTTAAAAAAAGTCTAAATTATAATAGAAATGATTTATTGAGCCACTTTGATAGTAAATTCTCATCATTGATTGATGATAAAAGATCTCATTTAAGAAGGAATTTTAGACAAAACAAACTCATGATTGAAAACAGGAGAATTCCAATTAAAAATTTCTCTCACACAATTGAAATTACAAAATAAAAGTTTAATTGATTCTTATGCTATTTTCTATATCTCACTACTAAAACAATAAATAAATAAGTAAAATGATCCCCTAACTTTTTTTGAATATCTTGCAACGGAAAACAAAGGGCCTCTAATTTTATTTAATATCCCTGTGATAAAGACAAAGAAAAAAAAATGCCATTATACAAGTAGAAAAAGGAAATAATGCGATTATACAAGTAAAAAGAAAATAATGCGATTATACAAGTAGGAAAAGAAACATACAAAGAAAAATAAGATTAGAAGGCTTTTTATATTCTTTTTTTTTTTACACTTTTCATTCTAAATGTAATTTATTTCATAATAACTATGATTTAAAACTGCAACTTTTTTTTGTGGAATTTCATATTTTCCAATTTCTTTTGATGATCAATTGATAGCAAAATTTATATAAAACATAATGAATTATAATTTATTTCAAATTACAAGTTGAACAATTTTAGAACACGAAGAAAAGTTTCAAGAGAAAAACAAGCTCCCTCAAAATTTTCTTTTCTAGTGACTTTTTCTTCTTTTTAAGTGTACTTTTATTGATAATAACTATGTTTTCTAATAAATTTTTTTATGGAATCTGAGATTCCCACTTAGATAATTTCCTTTGACATTATGAAGTTGATAGAAAATTTTAATTGATAAAAAAGAATCCCAAGTCAAAAAGAGTTTCAAATTCATTGGTTGACATGCATTTTACTAGTACTATCTATCAAGCACCAATAGGTTTTCGTTGAAAATGCTTTTGAGTTATCCAATTTATTATCATTTTATTAAATTATAATAATAAGTCTTCACTGTTAGATCACTTGAAAAAACTGAGAATTATATATCTTATTGACGAAGGCAATGCCTTAATATATAGTCATTATAATTATATGATAGGAAAACCTCTCTCCTAATATAATTAGTATTATATAATTCTAATTGTAATACTACTCTTTACTCTCCCTCACAAATTCACAGTGGATAGAATATTGCGAGTTTGAATAAAAAAAATAAAATAATTTGAAAATGTTTATTGAAAATCTAAAACTGAAAGCTGACGCTGATCCCACACGGTACTCTTTCAAAACCGATATGTATGGGCGACGAGAAGATGCCAGATAGTTGAGAGTATCTTCGGAAGAAGGAGAAATGAATTTCAATTGATAACAGAGCTTTCTGAAGCTTGATCTGAGTCTCTTTCATGTGTCGCAAGGCAGACTTTGAGCTTGTAAGCCACTTTAGATTATACAAGATGGACTCCAAAACCCATGATGTTTGTTTCGGTTTTAAGTGAGACGGACATTAACATAGCGTGAAAACCTATTGATGGAAAACAATATCAATCAAAGGAGAGAAAACAGATGGGCTTTCAGAGATTCCCAAACTGAGTAGACGAGAGGTTTTGTGTGATTCTCAAATTCAATAGATAAATAGAAGACCGGTCAAAGAAGAAGAGACACTTGTATTTTATTAGAAGAGACACCGGTGATAGATCTGTTTGGAAGAGAGAAGGCGATCACTAAGAAAAGAGCTGATTGATTAGGATAAAGATACTGTGCCAAACGAAAAAGAAGAAGTCATCAAAGATCAAGAGACATCGGGCCGACAAGTTTGGAGAAAGACTCCAACGAAGTACAAGACAAAACGTGGCCCAGCACTAAGTGCACACTATGTGAGCACGACCCAACACATGTTTGACGAAGGTGTGAGAAGGACACCTAATAGAATAATTTTGATAGTGGGAAAAAATGATAGTTGGCTCTGACATCATATTAAATCAGTTAAAAAGACTGAGAATTGTGTATATTATTGATGAGGGCAATGCTTCAATATATAATCATTGCAATTACATATAAGAAAACCTATACTCTTAATATAATAAGAATTATATAATCATAATCTTAATACTACTCTTTAGCATTCACTATTAATTTATAAAGAGAATTCCAAATAAAACGATTTTCAACTTAAATAAGATTTGTTTTTTTCACTCACACAACTATTTCTTCTCTCATTTTCTCTCTCTGTCTCCTTCCCTGATGCACATCTCTCTCTCACACCCTTCTCCCCCTCTCTACTTACCTCCTTAGGTTCCCTCTACAATCTGATCGTCCATCAATCCAACATTAAGAAAATAATGATGTAAATATCGTGTGTCATTTTACTAGCCAAAATACCACCATCCATGTGATATTCACATATTGTTTTCTTAACATTCAGCTGACAAATGATAACTTTCTTAGAAGTATAGAAATAATTATGATAAGTTTATTGCATTTTCAAAAATATGAAAGTTCTTGATAGTTTTATGTAGTTTATACCTTAATAAGAAGGCAATGGAGCTATTTTTTTTTTGTTGTTGTCCCTTATTAGTACAAAAGGATTACAAAGTCATAGTTTACCGAGTGAAAACACAAATATGAGTTGAGACGTGTCTGACTCAAAACCTTAAGCTGATAGATAGAGACCTAACTTTCTATTTATGTTTCTGTCGTTCAGTTTTATTTAATTATCCAACATGGGATTATCTAAATCCCACATGACCCAACAGATAGATTAGCAGGCATTAGCATTTTCTTGTTTAGAAAAAAAAAAAAAAAAGAAATTCTAAGTGCATCCTCTAGGCCTTATGCATTGGAAGTGACTGAAAAGAACTAGATCCACCTCCAACATGTCTTGGTTATCTAGACTAGATATTTGTTTACAAAAATGGCGCGCAGTCTACATTTTGGTTCAAGGTACTGTTTTTCCGAGTCTCTTTGAGTCCCTACTAAACCAGTTTTCAAACCTACAAAAATTCTATTTTTATGGACGCCTCATTAATTCTTGAGCTTATGACTATCCTCTAAATCATAATAAAAATCAAGCGAAGTGAGGTTTTCTCCCGTGACTCCTTCACAAACTCTGTCTGTCTTTCTGTTTGTCTTCTTCTGCGTGAGAGAGAGCGAGTGTTATTGTTAGGAATCAATATGACAGCTACTCAATGTCACCGACCTAATTGGTCAAGTCGGTAAATATCAGGTGGGAGGTTTTCAGTTTAATAGAATGTTTCTTAATTTCAGAACCACCTTTCAATTACCTTCCTTAGTTAAACACCAATTAGACTAGTATAAGTCAGTCTCAATATACTGTATATCAGTATAACCCCTGTATAAAGAATATTAATTCACTTATACAGTACTTGGAGTGAGGTATGCTTATAGCGAATCTTCTTAAGACAATTACGTCCCCCGCTACGGTGCTAACGGGTGACTGGACGCTAGTCTCCCAAGATACAACACTCCTTCATGGTATTTGGATAGTACTACCACATCGCTGTGTGTTTTCTCTATTTTATGTGTGTTAAAAATGGAAGAAAGAAGCGCTATTTATAGCGCTCCAGGAAGGGCAGAATCGTACTTTGGAGTCTGAACAGTTGCAACGGTTCACGTGCGATTTCCTGTCAGCCATTGCGCGGGTCCGAATAGCAGAGCGGACGCGATCCGCTGTAACACCATGCTGTAACACCATACCCGTGAGACCCGGTTCAAAAAGAACCGGACTGGGCGAACCCGAGCTCCCGTACCGGCACGGGCATAGTTTCCTCCTTATCGCGCGCAAAAACTTCAAGTACCAAAGGTCACACCATTTGTTCCCATTTTTCTCTATTTAAACACTTCAAACTTTCATCTCATGTTCAATGTGGGACTAAATGCTTTTAACTACCTTTAGTTCCCTTTTAGCTTTTGAATTAGGCAAACTTTAGACTTGAATATCTCATTTATTCGAAGTAGGAATTGAACATGTGAATATACCATGTTTATCCCTAATGGAAGGAGAACACAGTCCATTCATTATCCAACGGATCTCACCGTAATACAACTCAAAGATTCACATTTAATTCTTCATACTTCCCAACAGCGAGATCCCCTCATTTTTCCTAGCGAGAACCACCGTCCTCCTCTCTCCCCTCTCCCCTCTTCCCCCTCCTTTGCCGCTCCCCCCCTCCTCTTTCCTTCACCTCTCCACTTCCTTCTTCCTTCTTCCTCCTCTTCTTTCTCCTCAAGCAAAGTCTCACCCTCCTCTTCGCCGGCACCGGCCTCCCTGAGCTTGATTTTCACCGCAAGTGGTAATCTAGTTATCACACACCTTACCAACTCGCTCTCAGCTAGTTAAACAATACACTAAATAGTGGTTAAACTGGATTTTCATTCTCAGATCTTTCCCGCAACCCATTACGATTAATGTAAAAATTTGTGGTTGTCATGGAAAATTCGTAATCGTGAGAAGAAGATTAACCAGAGATCTAAGAGTTAAGGAAGACACACGGATGATCACATTAAATTAATCATATCCACAAGAGACTCGATGACCCGTGAGGTATTATATGATTTTGTTGAAGGTTGTTGGGATTGGGACAGCAGTACAGCTTGGTATTGGGTGGTGGGCTCAGTCATACAAAGGTAGGAAGATAGGGGAGAATTTGCAGCATGGGAGATTGGTGGGAACTTGTACTGCTGCCCCCATTAATGGGGAACATGGAGAGCAACATCCAGCAACCTTTGGAATTTAGTCTCACCACACACACACACACAGTCAGGCCCTGCGACCACAAACCCACATGAATTCCAATTTCCTGGTGCAGGTGCAGATCTACGATGATGATGCTGTATTAACAATAATAGAATGTTGACCAGTACAGAGAAATTATTGTCAGTTTGCTCCTAGCTAGCTGTGGTGGTTGTTTGATTTGTCTCCTCATCTTTCACTTCCATGAGTTAACAAGGACCAGTAGCTGATGCTCGAGTTGCAGAAACTTGTATTGGAGCAAATTAGGTCAAGCTAGCAGCCATACAACTTTTGAACCCAAATGGCTCCCAGTTTTTCCAAGATAAGGACAGTCGAAAGCAAATAAGAGACTGGAAACATTAATGGTGATTCCTCGCCTTGATATGAAAATATCGGATGTGCTACTGTGATTATTCATGCTAACTATTATAAGCTAACCTCTAAATTTCCTAATTAAGTTGCGTACTGGTTCTTTTGCACTTGATGTAAGCATATTATCTCTTGGGTTCTTATCAATGAAAGTTCACCAAAATAGTCTTAATTACATTTATATTAGTTTCTCAATCTTGAATTGTTCATGTTACACAAACTAGTCGTCGTCACTAGATAAACCACAAATAATAAGAATATTTCATTGTTCTAACATAGATGTTCAGGATCAGTTTGCCTCTCCATTAGGCCCTGCAGTGGTCATCTTTCGCATCTCGAAAACATTTAAATATCTTTCATTCTAAAATTGTAATCTGTTTTCTTCAAATAAGTCCATTATATTTCCTCCAATAAGGAACAAAAATAGAAAAATCTGACTCAGGCAACTCTGTTGACAGAGCGCCAGTATGATCCCAATATGATTCTTAGTTAGAACTAATGAAATATTATGGGCATCAAATGTTCAATCTAACTAAAAGAACTGGTTGGTTGTAAGTTAACTGATTCGATGGAATAACATAGAAATATCAATGTTTATGAAAACATATTCAATTTGATATAAAAGAAATAAATTAGTTAAAAGCATGAATCATTTATCATGAGGTGTAGAATTAATGACTATCGCTTCCGGTTTTAATATAATCCATATGTTTTGGGGAATTACACATTAACTTGCTATTTTGCGTATTTTCTATTTGACCTTGTGGTCTTAGATTATTTCTCAGTGATAATTAACTGAAATTGAATGGTTTATAAATTTTAAGGAATTGAACACACTTCATTTAGCTTTTGCATTTTCTGAAACAAGTTATTATGCATATTGCTTGTTCAAATCTATTATTAGCTTCTAAGTGTCAATTATGATTTTTGAATTTATTTAATCTCACATTTTCCATATGTTAATGTAGCTATCTCACTTATGGAATTCTAACCATGTCACATGAATACTATGATTAAGGGGTCAGATTTTGTATCTGGATATGTATCCTCTATATATTTGGTGATGAGTATAATACTGTTGCGGTCTAGTGTACCCAAAGTTAGACACACCGAGTAAGAAAGTCACTGCTCGAAACGAATGTGGCCATGTCGTTCGAGCACAACTAGACTTAGGAGTCAGCCACCTTAAAGATCTCCTCCAAGAAAGATCTACGGATCAGAACCTTCTCCAAAAAGGTTCCAATGTTCAGCTTAACAACCTCTGAACTAATTCCTAACAACCAGACCTCTCTTCTTCGTCTATAAAAAGAGGAAGGAGGCCCTCTGGTGAGAGAGATGAGATTCTCCACTTAGCTCTCTAACATTCAAGTCCACTTTTTCATCTACTGACTTGATCATTGGAGGGGTTTTGCTGGACCAAGCCCCGATGGTGCTAACCTTCTTCGTGATTGCAAGTGATTGAAGACTTGAGACTCGAAGCAGTTAAGATCCACTTCCCTACTAGAAGTAGAGTCTCATCATTTGGTGCTTTCATTGTTGAGCGATAATGGTGGAAGCACAAGATGAGTCCAATATTCTGACAAGAGAAAGATGAAGGCTAATGCAACCAAAGAGAAGGTTGTGACTGAGATGACAATGATAGCGATACCAATTGCAAAAAAGCGCCTATTGTTGCCGAGCAACAATAAGAACCAACAAGTGAACTTGTAGACAATAATGGAGAAAACCTAATAACATCTTAGGTGCCAGTGGTGCAAGTGTTAAGATTTGTGTGAACAATAGTCCCACATTGGCTAGACATGGAGATGGTCTTCGGTATATAAAGATTTAAGCTACTCCACCTAAAAGGCTAATCTTTTGGGATGGTGCCACAAGTTCTTACAAGTGGTATTAGAGTCATGCCCCAAGTTAGTCATGTGTGTGGGTGGTGTTCGATCCCCCCCAGGGCGCAAAGGCGCGGACGCTAGCGGAAGACGTAGTAAAAGGCCCCTGTAAAGACGTAGTAAAAGGCCCCTGTAAAGCTAGTTGGTTCTCGAGGATTTGGCAGCAGTGCTCCTGCTTCAGGTAAGATGTGTTGGTCACCAATGCAAGATCTCGATAGAGCATATATATATATCTTCTAGGTGTGAAGATGAGCTTACAGGGAGACACTTTG
Source organism: Agave tequilana (assembly GCA_038442645.1). Taxonomy (NCBI): domain Eukaryota; kingdom Viridiplantae; phylum Streptophyta; class Magnoliopsida; order Asparagales; family Asparagaceae; genus Agave; species Agave tequilana. The sequence goes on along the minus strand of JAVJIF010008195.1, from coordinate 76,640 downwards.
TTCGAGAGGAGAATTGTTGAGATTCATGCAAACAAATAGTCCCACATTGGCTAGATATGGTGATGGTCTTGGGTATATAAGGATTTAGCTTACTCCACCTACAAGGCTAGTCTTTTGAGATAGTGCCCCAAGTCTTTACAAAATTGTTAGTATTTGGAGTACCTTATATTCATTGAAAAAGTATCAAGGATCAGGTGGAGGTGTTACAAGCAAGCTTCAGAAATCTAGCACGAACATGTACAGGCTCTATGCATATTGATTAGTCGACTAATGGTGTTATTAGTCGATTAGGCTCTAGGCTAGTTGACTAATACTGGGTATAGTCAACTAGGCCCTGCAAACAGAGAGTTGGGTTCTTGGATTATGTTATAGTAGTCAACTAGATATTTGGTATAGTCGTAATGTCAGATTCTTGTAGTTTTCTAATACGATTCTATTTTCAGTTTGGATTAGATTCGGGTTTCTTTCTTTCTCTGAGGTGGTGCTGATTGGATTGTTGGAGTTTGCGTTGGATTAGGATCATCCTAGGTCCTATATGAACCTCTTAGGATTGGCCTTTTAAAGGCGTGTCAAGAACAAAAGAGATTTTCACCATTGAGAATTGTAAGGGAGAGATATTCTTGTAACTTTTGTATTTTCTTCTCTGTTTTCAATAAAGATTGCTCCCTTCCTCCCCATGTATGTAGGCATATTGCCGAACCACGTTAAGTCTGATGTTTCTTGGTTTCTTGTAGTGACTAGTTTCTTTTTCTTGCTAGCGGTAGATCCGCTCCAAACTTTTTACCGTAGAGCCGTTAATTCAGTGTTTCTCTGTTGTTTAATCGGTGATAAATCACAACAATTGGTATCAAAGCGATGGCTAGCAAGACGACCATGACAACTAAGTTCAAGGTGGAGAAATTCGACGGGAAGTTCAACTTCCTGTTGTAGAAGATGTGAGGAACATCGTTGCTCGTGAAAAAACGCATACACAAGGCCCTGATTGGTATTGAGATGAAGCTATTGAAGATAGAGGATGATGAGTGGAATGACATCGACTTTCACTCAAATGCGACGATCATACTGTGCTTATCAAATAAGATCCTCTACAATGTGATGAACGAGGAGACACCTACTGGTCTTTGGTGTAGGCCGGAGAGCCTTTACATGACAAAGAGTTTGAACAAGCTCTTCCTGAAAAAGCAGTTATACAGCCTTTGGATAAAGAAAGGTACTCCTATTCTACAATATCTCAATGCTTTTAATAGAATTTTAAGGGATTTGTTGGCTCTAGAGGTTAAGTTAGAAGAAGAAGACAAAATTTTTCTGTTGCTCTCTTTTCTTCCATCAAGTTATGACCACTTAGTGACCACATCATGTACGGTAAGAGACTTTAGAGTTAGAAGATATCGGGCAGATGCTCTAAAATAACGAGCTGATGAAGAAGACATATTCTACGAAAGAGGCCTCAGAATTTGTTATCAAGGGTCAGAGGGGAAGATCAAAAAGTAAGAGACCCAAAAGGGATCGAGAGGCTTCTAGCAGTTTTTATTGCTATTTTTGCAAGAAATCAGGGCACATCAAAAAGAATTGTATGAAATACAAGGAGATGCTGAAGAGAAAAGGCGGTAAGGATTCTGACGGGGCTAGTACCAGAGAAAAGTCATATCAAGCCAGGATTATCGAACAAGCAGATGAAAATCCATGTGATGGCTTGACATCTGTGTCAGAAAAAAGTAAATACTCAGATGTTTGGTTACTTAACTCGGGGTGCACATACAATATGTGCCTAAAAAGAGAGTGGTTTAGTACTTACAAGCATTATGATGAAGGCTCTGTCCTGATGGATAACGACGCCGTATGCAAGACTATTGGCATCGGCAACATTCATATCAGGATGTTTGATGGACAGGTTCGAACCCTCATGAACGTTCGACGCGCTCTAGATTTGAAGAAGAATCTTCTCTCGTTGGGAGCTTTGGAAGCTCGAGCGTACAAGTTTTTAGGTGCAGATGGAGGAATTAAAGTTACCAAAGGCTTCATGATGATTTTCAAAGGAGAATGAATAACAAACTTGTACAAATTGACATGAAGCATTATTGTTGGTGATGCTTCAGCAGTAACGGAGAAAGAAGAGACTACAAGACTTTGACACATGCGTCTTGGATACATGAGAAGGCGAGATCTTCAAGCTCTACACAAAAAGGGTGCTCTACCAGGTGTCAAATTTTGCAAACTTGATCTTTATAAATTTTGCATCATGGGTAGGCAACGTAGAGTAGATTTCTCTACATCATAACACAAGATAAAAGACAAGTTAGATATCATACACATGGATGTGCGGGGCCTTCGTTAGTAGCATCCATTGGGGTGCTAGGTACTGTGTTAGTTTTATAGATGATTTTTCCAAAAAATTTGGGTATACTTCTTGAAATAGAAATTGAAAGTATTTCAGAAGTTCAAAGAGTGAAAAACTATGGTGAAAAATCAGACGGGGCGAAAAGATGAAATCTTGAGGTCTAACAATGAAGGTGAGTATACCTCCAAAGAGTTCAAAGATTACTTAATAGGCAAGGGCATCATACACCAGCTAAGTATTTCAGGGCGACCAGAATAGAACAGAGTAGCAGAGTGCATGAGTTAGACACTTATAGGTGTGCCCACAATATCAGATTACAGGCTGACATGTCAGAAAGATTTTAGACAGAGGCAGTAAATCATGCGAGTCGTATAGTAAACAGGTCACCATCAACAACTATTAATCTTCAGATCTCAGAAGAGATATGGCGAGGATAGTCTATGTACTATTCATCCTTACAGATTTCGATTGCCCAACGTATAGTTTAGTTGATAGTCAGAAAAGAAACAAAATGGAGTTCAAGTCTAAGAACTGTATATTTATCGGGTTCACCAAAGGCGTCAAGGGTTTTGAATACTTTTTGCACTGTTAAACTAACTCACTATTTTGGCTGTCTGATTTTCCCTACTTATGTCTGGGAAAAAAATATTCAAAACACTTGATTTTTGATTTATAGATACTTGAAATTGTTTAAATCAACTTCAACGGAGTGGATTTTGTATTCAAATGTCGAATGGTGGTATTTGAGTGCGAAGGATCCGGGCTCGAATCCTTCTGGAATGACTCAAGTCTACACACACACACACACACACACACACACAAACACAGAGATGGGAATCAGCTGACACAGGAAGCAACTTCGTCCTATATCACACACAAAAATCAAAATTTTGATTGAATTTTTAAGATCCGACTGCACATTATCATTTTCACATTCTAAGATATATACAAATAAATAATCACCTGATTTGAGTTTATTTACTCTATTTTCTTTGAGTTCAAATATTAACGGTTTTTTAACAGTAGAATAAAATGGAACGATTAGATCAATGAGTATACGAACTACAAATCACTTGATTTTTTATATGCGTATATCTTATAACATGAAAATGATAATGTGTGGTCGGATATGAAATTTTTTTCGGAAGATATGATTTTTGGATGCGACATAGGACGGAGTTGCCTTCTGTGTCAGCTAATTTACATATTCCTCATATATATATATATATATATATATATATATATATATATATATATATATATATATATATATATTTGTGTCCTTCTAAAAGGATTTAAGCCCGAAACCTTCCAACTCAAATACAACCCTCTGACATTCGAATACAAGATCCACTCCATTGAAGTTGATCTATATTATTTCAAGTATTTATAAACCAAAAATCAAGTGTTTTGAATACTTTTTACCCATCCATCAAGCGGCATAAAATGGATGGCCGAAAGTAGTGAGTTGGTTAGATCTATGTCTTTAGACATACAAATTCTCAATCCGACTATTTGATTATGATCTAAATATTTAAAAACCCCTAAAAACCAATTTTTGTTAGGTTTTAAATGTTATACACCGTTAAACTAACCAACTCACTATTTAGGCCATCATTTTTTCCTACTTGATGCATGGGTAAAAAGTATTCAAAACACTTGATTTTTGATTTATAGGTACTTGAAATAATATAGATCAACTTCAACGGAGTAGATCTTATATTTGAATGTCGGATGTTGGTATTTGAGTGGAAAGGATTCGGCCTCAAATTTTTTTGGAAGGACATAAGTCTCTTTTTCTTTCTCTCTCTCTCTATATACACAGACACACATACATATATATGGATAAACCTGGGTACATGCAGAAAGATTTAAGACCGAATCTTTTCGACTCAAACTCAATTTCACGACATTTAAATACAAGATCCACCCTGTTGAAATTGATCTATATTATTTAAAAAAACTAAAAATAAAAAATCAACTGTTTTGAATACTTTTTGCCCATCCATAAAGTAGGCACAAAATGAACGACCAGAATAGTGAGTTGGCTAGTTTAACAGTGTATAATAGTTTAAACTTAACAAAAACTGATGTATAGGGTTTTTTAATTGTTTAGATTATGATCAAATAGTCAGATTAAGAATTTATATGTCTAAAGTTATAAATCTAAGCAAAATGTTATTTTTGATCGTCCATTTTGCGCCTACTTGATGGTTGGGTAAAAAATATTCAAAATACTTAATTTTTTGGTTTATAGATACTTGAAATAATATAAATCAACTTCAATGCAGTGGATCTTGTATTAGAATGTCGGAGGGTTAAATTTGAGTGGGAAGGATTCGGGCTCAAATCTTTTTGAAAGGACACAAGTGTATGTGTGTGTGTGTGTGTGTATGTATTTATGTATATGTATATGAAAAAGTGTTTATAGTAGGTCTTCTTAGATTATAATCTAAGAAGACGGCCTAAAATCCCACTATGAAGCATCTCTAAGGTTGATCCACTCTGTTCATTTTAATCTACATATCCTAAATTGATTGTGTATAAAAAAATATGCTCTAATAGTTTTTACTCATGCATTAAATGGCTACAAAATGAACGATTTTTCAATAGTAGAACAAATGACATCATTTGATCGATGGGCAAAAAAGTTCAAACTCCATGATTTTCTATATATAAGCATTTTAGGATATGCAAGTCATGATAAATGAAGTGGATCATTCATAAGAATGGTACATGATGGGTTTTAGGCTATCTCCTTAGATTGTATAGATTGTAATCTAAGGAGACCTACTAGGAGCACTTTATGTGTGTGTGTGTATGTATGTATGTATGTATATGTATTTATACCCTTGTTGGCCCAAGGGTACAACTCTTCAGTTTTGTTTTGATGATCACAAATCACATGAAGTTATTCGGTACTAACCAAGTTCAAGTGTTTAAATACTTTTCAGGGTTCAAGAGAATTCAAAGTGTTTCTTCCTCAAAAGAAATATTTTCAAGTCTCAAGTTTACTCAAGGATGGGATTCAAAGTAGGACAATCAAGATTAACGAAGCCCACTTGAAGATTGCTTGAAGATATATTGAACCTATATAAGAAAATAGTTTATTAAAGTGTAAAATGTAGAATTGATGCTCAAAAAGTCACAAAATCAAGTTTTCAAAATATAAGTTTTCATATCTAGTTTTTGTTTTCGTTGGTATTTCACAAAATTATTTTTGATACACGTCCATGTTATTTAAAATTTCATTTCCTGTTTTCATCATGTATTTCTTAGCCTATGTGTTGCCAAACCAAATTTCATAATTGTTTGAAAGATTTAAAAATAGGATTTTATGATAAATTCTTTCTTAAAATTGGTTTTTGTGTTGGGTCGGTCGATCGACCGGTCGATCATTCCAGTGCAGTATTTTTGCACTACTGCTGGTCGACCGGTTGACCATTTTTTAACATTTTAAGTGTACACATTGTCGGGCGACCGACCGATCGATCGACGAAGGGTTGAAGTGTTTTGGTTAGACTTTAATCGACCGACTGAAAGATTTTTCTTTACCATTGTTCTCTGTTGAGATCGGACGACCGATCGGTCGACCGATGCTCAACGACTATTTTTGAAATTTAGCCAGCCGATCGACCGACCGATCGACTGATATTTTGTCTACTACAGTAATGGCTAGTTTTTTAAAATTTGTTTTGTCCTCTTTTTCTCCAACGGATATATTTGTACTTTTTGGGGCTAATCACCCAGCTAATACCCTGTTTGACCCCTCTAATATCATTTATCACTTGCCTATATATATTGGTCATTGGGAGAGGATTAAATAATCTAGAGTTTTTGGGAAATATTTTGAAAAATCAAGTTTATTCAAAAGAGAAAATTTCTAGTTTTCAAGTTTTTAAGTGCTCTCATTTTCAAATCAATTGCTACAAGTTTTCAGCTCTTAAATTCATTTGTTTCAACTGAATTTTCTCTCTCACAAGCTTCTTGAGCTTTACTCCTCATTCTATACTATAGGAAGTTGTAAAAGAGAGTGTTTGTGATCTTTGTGGTCACCAAGAGCTTGTAAATCTCATTGGTTTTGTGCTACCTCTTGTGTAGAGGATTGAGAGTTGGAGTTGTGCACTCTTGTCTTGTGTAAACTATTGTAGTTTCTTTGTGGAGGATCCTTTATGGAATGATCTTTAGTGGATAATGAAATCTTTCATGCGGTGAAGCGGGATGTAGAACTTTGTGCTTGAACCTCGAAACAAATCTTTTGTGTTTACGATTGCCTTTTTTTGCACTCACTTTATTGATATTGCTTGCACTTGTTTTTTTTGCTTCTCTTGCATTCGCTATTCATTGCTTGCATCATATTCATCATTCTTACTTGTCAGTTTCGCTCATCTCAACAAGAAGATAATTAAGCAGCTCAACTCCTAATCTAGAGAAATATAAAGGAGAAGTTCTAGAGCCTTCATGGAAAATCTGGCTTCACTTCTTATTTTGAGTTGACCATTTATATTATTCAATTTAATTGTTTAGATTTCACATTATTTGTCATTAGATTAGTACTACACCTCTTCACCCCCTTCTAGGTGTACTTTCAATTGGTATCAGAGCCTTGATTTCTAGTTTTTTGTTTAACCAACTTAGAGAGATTCTTTTACTAATCATTTTATTTGCACTATCATTTTGCTTTCCACACTAGCTTGCATGGCCGAAGTGTTGGCCCACGATTACAATCACCGGTTTCTTATTTTGATGATAACAAAATGTATGTGGTTATTTAGTGTAATCTTGTGTTTAAGTGTGTTTCAGGGTTCTAAAGGATTCAAAAAGTTTTGTTCCTCTAAAGGAAGGTTTCGATGATTCAAAGGTACTCAAGTATGGAATTGTAGCTCAAAGCACTCGAGGTCGTTATTAGAGAGTCCGCTTGAAGACTCTTGTAGTCTATTAGAACCTTGTAAGAAAATAGTTTATTAAAGTATAGAATATAGATTTGATGCTTAAGGAGTTACACATACAAAAATACATGTTTTCGAAAATACAAGTTTATTTTGTATTGGTATTTTACATGTTTGGTCTTGATACATGTTTCATATATTTTTCAAAGATTTATATCAAGTTTAGAACTTGTATCTCAATTGCCAATACATGATTATACCTCTTAAAAACTAATACAATTTTTATTAGAAAAACTTTTATTTCAAAATTTTCAAATATGACTGTTTTCAGTCTACGTCGGTCGACCGTTGCCTATGACAAGCCAAGTTAATCGACCGACCAGTCGACCGATCTTGTGGCTTGGGGTATGCATGTTGTGCACGTCTGTCGATCAATCGACAACCCCTGCGGTCGATCGTTCGGTCGACCGACTGGCTTACCCTTAGCCTCAGTTGAATCCGGTCAACAGGAGCCAACGACTATGTTTTGATATATGGAGGGTCAGTCGACCAACAGGTCGACCGACTGATCGGGACGAAACCAGCACTCAAAAAGTGTGTGTTGTAAAATCGATGAAAAGCTAATATATGTGCTAATGTTCCCTCGATACTTCCGTTATAGCATTGGCTCAACGGGTCGAATCCACAGGGACGGGAGGCGATAGAATCATTAACAATTTTTATTCACGTTGTTTGTTAATAGTTCTTCTTTGTTAAAAGAATGAAAAAGAAAAGCAAAGAAAAGGAAAGGAAAACAAGAATGTGGTAGGTGAGGAAGGCGATGAAAGCGGCGAAGAAAACAAAAGAGGAGTAGTTTTGAAAACAAAATAGAAAAGAAGAAGAAGCTTGTAGTAAAGAAAATGAAAACAAAGACAAACAAAGAAGCGATGAAAACAATGATGAAAAGATAAAAGAATTGCTTTTTTAAAACAAGATAAAAGAAAGCTCATGGCTACTAACTACTAAGTAATCTACTAGCCATTCTAACTGTTGCCCCGGAGGCCTTCCTCTCTAGTTTTGATAATGATTAACTCATGTAATTATATTTACTAATAATCTTGTGATTTTAGTTTCAGATCATGTAACAAGATATTAGTTGGTGATTGCTTCAAAAAGAGGAGTTTGAAAGCCTTCACTTGGTGATTCCCGAGCCCGAGCGTCAAGATGATACATAGCCATGCTCGTTGGATCACGGAGTTTGAACCGAGTCGACTTGAAGATGAAGATCGTCAAGAAGACTTAGGTATCCTAGAGTTTAGTGTGTTTAGATCCATTTGTAAAGCTTAGTATAGTTGATATGCTCAAGTGCACAACACACACGTTTTATGTTTTTCGGTTTTTAGTTTAACCGATATTTGTTTTCATGAATAGATTGATCAAAACAAGTTTAATTGGTTTATGTATAGTAGATGTATTCTTTCTATACATGCATGCTTAACTTTTAAACAAACTTATTTTGACTATCCTATTCATGTATTGAAAAATCCAAGTTTGATAAAATACAAGTTTTGGTTTTTGGTAAAAATGTTAAAACACAAAAATAGTTCAAATTGCTTGATATTTGAGTTGAAATTTTTATCACATGTTTATATATCAATGCAAAATGATAAAACTATTTTTGGAGATTTTTACAAGAGATAAAAGAATTTTTAGAAATATATTTAACTGTTTTTCTGATCCAGTTTCTGACCCAGAACTGTGCTGACAGGCCAGGCCGGTCGGCCGGGTGGTCGACCGACGTGCACAGACCTGTGCACGTCTGCTGGCACAGTGGGCCGGTCGGCCGGTCGGCCGACCGGATCAGAGAGCCTTGCTCTCTGTATCTGGGCGGTCGACCGAGTGGTCGAACGGAGCAGAGAAGTCTGCTCTCTGTATCTGGGCGGTCGGCCGTGCGGTCGACCGGATGCCCCAACGGTCACATTTATGACCATTGGCAGTCGACCGGGCCGGTCGACCGCAAGCCTGTCAGGCTGCCAGATCAGCCTAACGGCTAGTTTTCTGTTTGGCCTATATAAACCCCATTTCTTTAGGGTTTTGGCCAAGTTTTTGAGAGCAAAATTTTCAGACCTTCTCAAGTGTTTTTAAACAAGTTTTCAAAAGAGTTTTAGTGCTAAAAGGATTCATCTTATTTGTTTTAGGTTTTTGGAAAAATCAAAGGAAATAGAATTTTGGGAAATTTGTGTTTGTTCTTCATTTCTATTATCTTCAAGAGTTTTCCCAAGATTATTTCTTTGAGTTTTTGTTTTCCAAACACCTAGTTTTTCCACACTTGAGCTATCATCTATCCTATTCTATTAGGATCATTGTTTTGTGGAAAAAGAAATTGTTTGAGGTTGTTGAGCCTCCAAGTTGTAAACACCCTTGCTTTTGTTGTATCCCTCTTTGGTAGAGGTTGATCGGGTGATTGGTTTGCTCCCTCTTTGGTAGAGGTTGAGATTGTGGTTTGCTCCCTCTATTGTGAGGTGGAGTTTGGTTTGTATCCCTCTTCGGTAGAGGTGTTGGTTGTTGTTTGGCTACGAACCTACCCCTCTGTTGTGAGGCGGTGTTTGAGAGAGGAGTTCGGTACTCCCTTTGTTGTAACAAATCCTCCTCGGTGGAGGTTCCCTCAGTGGGAGATAGTGGATTAGAAATCCATCTCGGTGAAGGCGGGAATGTAGAGCTAGGGGCTCGAACCTCGGAACATATCATTGTGTTTGCGTTTGATCCATTGTCTCTCCAACTCTCTCTCTTTATTTTGTGCATAGCATCATTCATATCATCATATCATTCTTGCTTGCATTTGTGCCTTGCATATATTCATATTGCCTATTCATCTTATATGCTTGGTTGTTTGTGTGTGCCTCACTTATACTTAACCACAAGAGCTTCATATAACACCTCAACCCATATCTAGGGGAATCAAGAGGAGTTAGTCCAGAGCCCTTCACGGGGAATTCGGATACACTTGTTGGTTGTATTAAGTGTTCGTGCAAATTTGTTTCAAGCTTCCGCATTTAGCGCATTTAGTTTCTAGATTAGCATTATCACCTATTCACCCCCCCTCTAGGTGATTTACACTAACCTCTTAGTGATAGTTGCCTCACATGGATCCTTGACCATCACTAATCCTCGGCTTCAAGAGACGATGCAGAGCATGGCACATAAGATTGATCTTCTACATTCAAACAACACATCCATACCTCAAAACAAGTTGCAACCTACTGTTAAATCATCAAAACCGGTTAGAGGTGAGCATGAAATAAAGTTAGCATTTGCAAGTTAGCAAGTTAGTGGTTAGGTGTTAGAATGTTAGAATGTTAGAATCTATCATCATGAGCCATAAATGGCTCTTGCAAGAGCAAGGCCTTATAGAGGCTATTAGATTCATGTGGATTATCAAGTAAGTGGTTAGATGGTTAGTGGTTAGTAGATAGATTGCCATGAGAAGAAGAAAAGTTAGCCAAGCAACATGTAGAAGATGAAGGAGATTACATCGGAGACGAAAGGAGGCACCTTTATATAGATTGTCACCATCTATTACATCAATCCCTCTCTATCTCTCTCTCTGAATCTCTCAGCCCTACTAAAAGATCTAAAAACGAAATAACATAACAAAATACAAGAAATGAAGAACACCTACCTACACTACACTAAAACATAGAACCCTAGCCTAAAATCAAAAACTGCCTGCGCTTTGGACCTCTGCAGGGGTATTTATAGGCATAGGAAGCCTCTGAAAGACGAGACGGGGCCACACGTCGAAAATTGACGCGTGGCTCCATCCTATTGCCACGGAAATGCGGCAATTGCCGCATTTTCGTGGCAATACCAGGGACTTAGCTCCCTGATTTTTGTCAGGATATTCCTCTGGCTTCGAGCATAATCTTGGTATATCCCATTTCTGGTAATTTCGCCCGAATATTCGTCTGACGTGCGCAGGAGTCTAGGTTCGACGTATCTTCTAGATAATCCTTTGCTTGGCCTCCACAAAAATTCGGGATTAATTACCTTAAAAGGGGTTTAATTAAGCTTTTATTACTCCTTTACCCTTGAACTCTTGATTTACCTGCAATAGAGACCAAAACACAGTTTAGACCGACAATTTATTCATAAATCGGTAGGAAAATGCGATATAATAATGCATAATCGTCGACTAATCACACTCCCACACTTATCTTTTGCTCGTCCCGAGCAAAACAAGAAAAGAAAAACTATACTACAAATGTTATTACACCACTTTCGCAGCTGACGCGATTGCACTGAGCGTGTGCAACAAGCCGTTAAACCTCTAGGTTACCCAAGAGGAGGAGTTTTGTCTCCTAAGGGTTTTCAGCAGATTGCACCCACAAAATCCATAAAGAAAGAAGACAAATGTTAGTATTTTAGAAATGCATTTTGAAAAAGAGACAAGTTTATGAATTATTTTTGCAAAAATATAAGCGATCTAAGGTCATAAGTCCACCAAAAATTATTCTTCCTTAAATTTAGTCTCTTTGCAAGATCTTGTCTTCAATTAAGGTAAGAATTCAAAATTGGATCGAATACTTTATCTTTCATAAAATCTAGATAATATGCACTTTGTGATAGTGAAGATTTCTAGAATTTCAACTCTAACCATCAAGCCATTTATTTATATATATATTATATATATTTCTTTTTCTCTTTTTTTTCTTCCCTTAGTTTTCTTTGGCTTTCTACTTCACCCATGTAGTAAGCCTATAACCGATGACTCCCAAACCAGAAGGTCCTAGGGCACCAGATGAGAAAACATCTCTCGGGTTTAAGGACTCGAGTAAACAAGGCCACAAAACTAAGGGGAATTTATTTGTTTTTTTTCTGACCACCGTTAGGCGTGAATAATCATGCTTCTTGAGGCATAATTATCCAGCTTAATAAGTGATGTTTTATTCATATATTTTTTTCTTTTTATTTATTTTTACTTTATATCATTTTGTCTTTGTTTCCATCCCAAAAATGTGTAAGTGTGAAGTGCATACTATCTAAGGCAAAAAATTCAAGATAAAATTATCTCTCTAATTTATCTTACTTAGCCTATAATTTTAAACAAGATCTATTATTTCGACTGGGTTTAAGATGTCATAATTAAGGCTTCCTTAATTTCTAAGATCATCTTAATTTTCTTAAAAATAGATCAAAACTTTGTCTCTTGTTTCAAAAAGTTTTTAAAGAAAGAGAAAATTCCTATACAAAAGGGAAGATTTCTAAAAGTATCCTAAAAGAAGTGTAAAAGAAAGAAAATCTAAAAACTCTATGTTAGTAAACCCTCCCCCATACTTATCTCATGCATTGTCCTCAATGCATCGTGATGTATGTATGCATGAAACAAATAGAGAGGGAAGGAAAAATCACCTCAAGGTGGTGGCTCCGGTGGCGGTCTGATTGGTCCACGAAATGCAGCCCAATCCAATTTGCGTGGAGTCCGGAGGAACCCACCAGAGACCTCTAGAATACAACCCACTAGAATGATGTGTATATTTATGATTTTTATTAAGAATTTTACCCTATCTAATTTCCAAATTTTCAAAATAATTTCAGAGTCAAATTTATCAAAACCCTTGTCCCAGAATGGAATGATTGATTTGAACTCAGGAAATACAGGAACTAATACCGACTCAGAAAAATGACTTAAATCAAGTAAAGGTTCGGGAGTCGAGATTGGTTCAGGAAGTGGGTCCAAATCAAGAAGATGAAGCTCAAGTCCACATTCATTTTCCCATGATGGAATGTGACTATCTACAATTGGTGATTCAAGCTCAAGAATGACAGGTATGAGAATCAAAACTGACTCTAAAATGTTGCTCAAATTGGGTAACAATACATGAGTCAATATTGATTCAGGAATTTGAACTGGATCACAAATTTTAGGATCAAAGTCACATTCTCATTGAGTTCAATTCCATAAAAATGAGAACTTGCCAATTTATCAATGGGAGTTTCAAAAGTATGAAATTGGTCATTTTCAATATGATCATCATAAAAGATTGGTGATTCAATTTCACAATGGACTGGTACAGGATCCAATACTGACTCGGGAAAAGGCCTGAATTCAGGTAAAAACACCTCAGTCAGTATTGAATCAGGAAGTAAAATTGAATTATCAAGTGGAAATTCAGGATCATATTCATGCTCAAGTTCAATTTCAGGAAAAGGATAACTTGCCAAAATATCAATGGGATCTTTAACATTTGAAGTTTGGACAAGTTCGGATGGATGTGCTGAAATTGAATCTTGATGTTCAAAATGACAAGAGTTCTGGGTCAGATCAATAGAGTTTGGCATAACTGAATTGGTCAAAGGTTGATAAGATAGAGTTTTCTCATTCCTATAAATGCTAATCAATTGACTCAATTGTGTTTCCAACCTATTGACAGACTCGGCAGATGATTTTTAAAATTTTAGTGCAGACTCTTGCAAGACTTCTATCCTCCTTTCTAGCCTTGATTTTTCTACAAGGGGATGCTCTAGAATGGGAGTACAAGAATCTTGGTTTTAGAAATTTTGTGAAGAATGTGAGTCAAAAATGTTTTGAGATTGAAGTTTGGACTCACACAAGAGTTCTTTACTCATTTCCAGGGCAGATGGTTGGTCATTATGAGGAGGTGGAACTGAGTAAGCTCTTGAAAATACTGTGGAATTGGAGAGGCCCTCCTTTTCTAAAGTAGTCGCTCGACCTCTTGTAAATTGGCTTCTACTCTCTTTTCTAACTCAGATTTTTCTTCAATTGGAGGTCCAGAAAAAGGAGTATAGGAAGCGAAATCAGGAATGAGATTTGTGGACAAGGTTGATATGGTGGACAAGGAGGTTGAAAATTTAACTCGGGGGAGGTGAATCCCCATTGACTCTGTGAAAAGTTGAAATTATTTTGAAAATTATAGTTAAAAGAATGAGGGAATTGGTTGTATTGACTAGGATAAGGCCAACTCGGTGTATTTGGTTGGTTCATATTGTAAAAAGCCGGGTTGGAATTATCCGAATTGAATGGGGTTGGTGTGAAATATGGATTCATATTCGGAATGAAAGAATTGTTATTGTTGAATTCCATTTCACAAACAATCACAAAAAAAAAAGAAAAATCAAACAACAAACAAAAAGAAAAGAAAAAAATCAAAACCAAGCTTATAGTAGGGTTGACCTAGACCTAGACGACTCCTAACTGATCGATTACCCGGGGAAGGTTGTTGCTTGAATTCGACTACAAGCTAATCGGCCAGGTAGGGGCAAAATACGGTGGGAGGTATCTGTACGTAAGCAACGGGCCTTAATTACGCCAAACCACGGTATCTTCGAGGCTTAACCTCTTAATCCCCAGCCTTAGACACCGATTTCACAGGAGTGAGATTCAAAACAAATTCCACCCTCGGTTAATCTCTTAATGAGTCCGAGATGTCCCTAGGGGCCAATGTCTATCAAATTTTATTAGGGCTTGGGTTGTGTGAGTGGGGAGGTGATTTTTGGGCTAAAGAAGGGTGATGAAATCCCACCTTATCTTGTATTGGGTTATGCCCTTAAGTTCAATTCGGGCAAGTGTGCAATATAGACAAGAATATAACACAAAGCGATAAATCACCCACGTGTTTGTCCTATGCTATATGCAATGCCATATGTACACCTCAGTCTAAATCACAACAACAGAACAAAATACAGTATATTGGAATTGAATTGACACGTGCCTAAATGCAAATGTCTAAACTGTTTTAAAAGCATCCAAATACCATATTTTAGTTCTTTAATTTATTGTGGTGTTTAGGCAATCAAAGAAGGAAAGTAGTAATACAGATCTACTAGCTATTACAATGAACACATCTCAGCACTACAAGATATACAATTATCACAAAATGGCCGCGTTTTCACGGCAAAAGTCGCGTTTGCGCGGCGGTTCTTTGAAAGCTGGGTCCGTGCTTTCTAGAGCAGGGAGATGCAAAGCTAGTGTTTATTCTGCAATGTTAAAATCCTGTAAAGAATTCCCTGCACACCAAAACAGAGAAGACAATGTTAACAAAAACGTGAAGTCAAAATCATTCCCTTTCCCCTGCAACGGCGCCAATTTTTGATTGGGGTGAAACCAGCACTCAAAAAGTGTGTGTTGTAAAATCGATGAAAAGCTAATATATGTGCTAATGTTCCTCGATACTTCCGTTATAGCATTGGCACAATGGGTCGAATTCACAGGGACGGGAGGCGATAGAAGCATTAACAGTTTTTATTCACGTTGTTTGTTAACAGTTCTTCTTTATTAAAAGAATGAAAAAGAAAAGCAAAGAAAAGGAAAGGAAAACAAGAATGTGGTAGGTGAGGAAGGCGATGAAAGCGGTGAAGAAAACAAAAGAGGAGTGGTTTTGAAAACAAAATAGAAAGGAAGAAGAAGCTTGTAGTTAAGAAAATGAAAACAAAGACAAACAAAGAAAGCGGTGAAAACAACGATGAAAAGATAAAAGAATTGCTTTTTTAAAACAAGATAAAAGAAAGCTCATGGCTACTAACTACTAAGTAATCCACTAACCATCTTGGCCATCACTAATCCTTAGCTTCAAGAGACGATACAGAGCATGGCACATAAGATTGATCTTCTACATTCAAACAACACATCCATACCACATAACAAGTTGCAAGCTACTGTTAAATCATCAAAACCGGTTAGAGGTGAGCATGAAATAAAGTTAGTATTTGCAAGTTAGCAAGTTAGCAAGTTAGTGGGTTAAGTGTTAGAATGTTAGAATGTTAGAATCCATCATCATGAGCCATCAATGGCTCTTGCAAGAGCAAGGCCTTATAGAGGCTATTAGATTCATGTGGATTATCAAGTAAGTGGTTAGATGGTTAGTGGTTAGTAGTTAGATTGCCATAAAAAGAAGAAAAGTTAGCCAAGCAACATGTAGAAGATGAAGGAGATTACATCGGAGAAGAAAGGAGGCACCTTTACATAGATTGTCACCATCTATTACATCAATCCCTCTCTATCTCTCTCTGAATCTCTCAGCCCTACTACAAGATCTAAAAATGAAATAACATAAAAAATATAAGAAATGAAGAACACCTACCTACACTACACTAAAACATAGAAACCCTAGCCTAAAATCAAAAACTGCCTGCGCTTTGGACCTATGCAGGGGTATTTATAGGCATAGGAAGCCTCTGGAAGACGAGACGGGGCCACGAGTCGAAAATTGACGCGTGGCTCCATCCTATTGCCGCAAAAACGTGACAATTGTCGCGTTTTCGCGGCAGTACCAGGGACTTAGGTCCCTGGTTTTTGTCAGGATATTCCTCTGGCTTCGAGAATAATCTTGGTATATCCCATTTCTGGTAATTTTGCCCGAATATTCGTCTGACGTGCGCAGGAGTCTAGGTTCGACGTATCTTCTAGATAATCCTTTGCTTGGCCTCCACGAAATTTGCGATTAATTACCCTAAAAGGGGTTTAATTAAGCTCTTATTACTCCTTTACCCTTGAACTCTTGATTTACCTGCAATAGAGACCAAAACACGGTTTAGACCGACAATTTATTCATAAATCGGTGGGGAAATGCGATATAATAATGCATAATCGTAGACTAATCACCGACGCACTGCCAAAACTTCAACAACGACTAGTTTTTTAATCTGTTTCATTTCTTTCTGTTTTTCAATGGGTATTTTCTTTTTTTATGGGTCAAATCTCATCCCTAAAGACTTGGTAAGCCTTACCAATAGGTTTTATGAGTTTCTAGATAAATGGGTAATTGGGTTTGAGTTTAAGACAATAAATTTTTACAAGTTTTCATAGAAAATCAAGTTTACTCTAAAAGAAAAAAGTTTTCTACCTTCCAATTTTCAAGTGCAATCTTTCCAAAGCTAATTTTATTTGTTTTTTCAGCTCTTAAATTCTTTCTATTTGAATTTCTACTCTCACATAACTCCTTGAGCTTCATTTCATATTCTACTCTATAGAAAGTTGTAAGAGAGAGTGTTTGTGATCTTGAGTGATCACTAAGAGCTTTATAATCTCAATTGGCTTTGTGCTGCCTCTTGTGTAGAGGATTGAGTGGTGGAGTTGTGTACTCCGGTCTTGTGTATACCTTTTGTAGTTCCTTGTTGTAAAGTCCTTTTGTGGAAGATCCTTTAGTGTATAGTGAAATCCTTCATTGTAGTGAAGGCGGGGACGTAGAGTGGTGGCTTGAACCTCGAAATAAATTTTTTGTGTTTGCGATTGTTTGTCTCTTGATCTCTATCTCTTTACTTGTGTTGTTACTTCTCTTGCAATCTCTATTTATTACTTGCATCACTTTCATCATTGCATTACAGCATCATTTATTTTTGTCGGTCTATACTCATCTCAACAAGAAGGTAATCTAACATCTCAACTCATATTCTAGAGAAATATTAGAGGAGAAGTTCTAGAGCTCTTCACGGAAAATTTGGCTTCAATTCTTGTTTTGAGTGACCGGTTTGCATCATTTAGCATAGTTTGTTTTTATTCCGCATTTGATTAGCATTACACCTATTCACCCCCCTCTAGGTGTATTTCACAAAGGTATTAAAACTCCACCCAAGTTTGATGATCTTGACTTTCTCATATGAAAAGTTAAGATGACCGTGTTCTTGTAATCTTTAGGAAGCCGGGTTGCAAAGGCGATGACCAAACCCTTTAGTTCACTCGATGGTGATGAAGACACATGGTCTGAAGTTGTCACCAAGAAATTTGATGGCAATATAAAAGCTCACTATGCATTGCTTCAAGCCTTGAATGATGATGATCTTGTTAGGGTAATTCATTGCAAATCTGCCTATGAAATTTGATCACACTTAGTTGTCATGCACGAGGGGATATCACAATTCAAGAGAGCTAAGGTTGATCTCTTGCGTTCCTAATATAAAAATTTTGCTATGAATGAAAATGAATCTATTGATGACATGATCACAAAGTTTACTAAAATCACAAAAGATCTTACTTCTTTAGGTGATATTATGGACAATAATCAAAAAGTGAGAAAGGTCATTCGCGCTTTTCCACAATCATGAAAAGTCAAAGCCACAACATTGAAGGAGCTCAATGACAAAGAAGAGATGAGCTTATTGGTCTTATTGACAACCTCAAAGCCTATGAGATGGAAAGAAAAGTAAGAGAGGAGAAGGCACTACTAAAAAAGAAATCACTAGCTTTCAAATCCTCTCCTATCATCTTGATGATGAAGATGATGACCAAGAAGATGATGAAGATTTATCCCTTCTTATGAAGACTGTTAGAAGGATGTACAACAAAGCCTTCAACAACCGAAGAAGATGGCAAAGAAAGGAGAATAAGAAGATAGCTTGCTACAGTTACCGGAAGCCCGGACATGTCATTGTCGATTGCCTGGATACAAAGAGCAAACCCACTACCTCCAAGAAGCCCTACAAAAAAAAGGTTTTGAAGGCTACTTGGGACTCGGAGAGCGAATCCGAAGAAGAGATGGACACGACTGATGTGTGTGTTTCATGGCTAATGAGAACACAACCATGGTATGCAATAAGGCTCCAAGACGTAGGGAGCGGTGATACCTTGATAGTGGTTGCTCAAGGCAAAAGATATGAGACATCAATAATTTACAACGCTATCAAGGTATCATGAAGGTGGCACCATCACCTTCAGAGATGATTCAAAGGGCAAAATCATTGATATAAGTAATATCAAAATTGTCTCATCTCTTTTAATTGAGAATGTTATTTTGGTTGAAGGTCTCAAGCATAATCTCCTGAGTAATAGCCAATTTATGACAAAGGTTTTAAAGTTATTTTTGATGATTTCACTCGTGATATTTTAGACAAGAAAACAAATGCTTGTATTCTTTCTGATTTTTGTGAAAATAATAATTACATGATCGATATGTTAAATCTACATTGCAATGTCATTTATTTAAATACTTTTAATGAGGATTCTTGGTTATAGCATGCAGACTGGGCTATATTTCATTTGACCGTCTATCCCAAATTAATTCTAAAAAATTGGTGAAGGGTATTCCATATTTGAAGTTTGAAAAGGACTGCATTTATGATGCGTGCCAACTTGAGAAACAAATCAAGTCCTCTTTCAAAGTAATCAAGGATATCATGACATTCGAGCCATTAGAGTTAATCCACATAGATTTGTTTGGTCCAAATAAAACCAAAAGTCTTAGTTTTATTTCTGTTCTAGTTGATGATTTCTCAATATATACATGAGTTTTCTTTTTAGAAACTAAAGATGAAGTTTTTTTGCATTTCATGTTTTTAGAAAAAGAGTTGAAAAAGAAAGGATTTTTCGATTTTACGCATAAAGAGTGATAGAGTTGGTGAATTCATCAACTATTCTTTTATCACCTATTGTGAAGAAAATGAAATTAAACATGAGTTGTCTTGTCCTAAAACTCCACAACAAAATAGAGTCATTGAAATAAAGAATTGCGCTCTTCAAGAAATAGTTAAAACAATGATTAGTGAATAAGGACTCCCTCAATATCTATGAGCCGAGGCCATAAGTACTTCATGTTACATATCGAATAGAGTTTACTTTTATAAAAACACTTCTAAAATCCCTTTTAAAATTTATTGTTTGAGAAAATCAAATATTTCATATTTTAGAGTTTTTGGTTGTAAATGTTTTGTTTTGAACATTAAGAACAATTTAGAAAAATTTAATGCCAAGTCTTTTGAAGCTATATTTGTTGGATATTCACACACTAGTAAGATCTATAGAATCTTCAATATATCAACTTTGACTATTGAAGAGTCTATACATGTTAAGTTTGAAGAATCTAATGCTCTTGTGAAGAATGCTGTAGAAATTAATTTTTTAGGAGAAGATATGGAGAAAATATCATTGAAGGCTCACCAATGCAAGAAGAAGACAAACCAAAAGAATGGTGTGTTGGCCCAGAGGCCTTCCACTCTAGTTTTGATGATGATTAACTCATGTAGTTATACTTTACTAATAATCTTGATATTAGTAGGTAATTAGCTTCAACAAAGGTGTTTTGGAGTTTTCAAATGGTGATTCAAGAGCCCGAGCGTCAATGATCATACCTAGCACTTGTTGGAGTCAAGCTCGTGGATCACTGTTTGGATCGAGTCGACTTGGAGACGACGCTCTACAAGAAGATCTCGGTACATAGTTTAGTTTTTATTTTAGATCCGTTTGTTAAAGATTAGATAGTGTGATATGCTCAAGTTGACAACACACACACACACTTGTTCAAAGTTTCATGTTTTGATTTTCGGTTTTTGGTTTAACCGATCTTGGTTTTCATGAATAGATAGAATCAACAAGTTTATATGGCTTAATGTATATTAGATTTGTTCTATATACATGCATGCTTCAAACTATTTAAACAAACTTAGTTTGATAGTCTATTTCATGAGTTTGGAGTTTTGGTATTTTAACAAAACTTATTTTGGTTTTTAAAGTCAAAAACATTAATATATATATCTTTCATGTATATTGGATTCTATCCATATACTATATGCTTCAAGTTGTTTCAAATATCATGTTTTTGTATTTGGATGAGTTTTGGACAAAACAAATTTTCAATTCAAAAATCCAAGTTTTGGAAAATACGAGCTTTGATTTTCGGTAAAATTTCCATAACACAAAAAGAGTTCAAAATGTTTGTAACTTGATTTGATTTTTACTCAAACAAGTTTGTATTTCAAAGATCATGCAAGAACTTTTTTTGTGAATTTTTAGAGATTTTATGGGATTTATTTGAGAATTAAAAATCCTAGTTTTAAATCCTATATTCAGTCTGCCAGGCTCTGGCAGTCGACTGACCGGTCGACCGTACTAGGAGCCGATCGAGTGCACACAAACGTGCACAAGGCCATATCAGTTGGCCAGTTGACCAAGCGGTCGACCGACTGAAGGCAACCCACTCTCGGGTTGCCCCGGTCGACCGGGCGGTTAACCGGCCAGAGAGCCGTTGCTCTCTGGTTCAGGGCCCGGTTGATCGGGCGGTCGACCGGAGGCTGAACGGTCAAATTTTTTACCGTTGGTCGGTCGACCGGAAGGTCAAAATTGACCTTTCTGCCAGCCAACGGGCAGATTCTGTTTTGGGCCTATTTATACCCCATTTGAGGCCAGTTTTGAGTAAGTTTTTAAGGAGAAAATTTTCATACTCTTCAAGTGTTTTCCAGCAAAAGTTTTGGGTTCAAAATTCTTAATCTCTATTTGTTTTTAAAGTGTTTTTATTTCAAAGAAAATAGTCTTTTGGGAATTTGTTTTTGGTCTAAAATTCTATATCTATTTGAAGATTTCCCAAGTGATTTTCTTTGTTCAAAACACTTTGTTTTCTCACACTTGAGCTTATTATTCTATCCTTTCTATAAGATCTTTGTTTCTATGAGAAAGAGATTGGTTTGTGGTCTTTTGATCACTAAGTTGTAAACCCTCCTACTTTGTGTTATCCTCTTGTGTAGAGGTTGATTTTGGAGTGGTGACTTTGTGCCCTATCCCTCTAGTGAGAGGTTGATTGGTTGTTGGCTTTGTGCCTAACCTCTAAGTGTAGAGGTTGTGTTTGTAAAGAGAGGATTTGTGTACTCCCGGTTATTGTATTGCCCCAAATCTTCAGTGAAGATTCCCTATGTGGGAGTCCTGTGTGGACAAGTTAGTGGATTGAAAATCCTTCTGTATGAAGGCGGGGACGTAGAGCTGTGTGCTCGAACCTCGAAACATATCCGTGTGTTAGCGATTGATCCACTTTCTTTAAACTCTCTCTATTACTTTGAGCATTGCATCATATTGCCATATCATATATATGCTTGTATTGTTTGTGTGTGCCTCACTTGTGTTTAACGAGAGCATCATATAGCACCTCAACTCTTATTCAGAGGAATCAAGAGGAGTTAGTCCAGAGCCCTTCACTGGGAATTCGGCTACACTCGTTGGTTACACTAAGTGTGTTACAATTTAGTTTTAATTTTCGCATTTTGTTCATTAGATTAGTCGTACACCATTCACCCCCCTCTAGGTGTACTTACAATTGGTATCAGAGCCTACACTCCTGATATTAGGTTTAACCACCTAGGAGTGTGATCTTGGTTAGCTAATCTATCATTTGCATTTGCACACTTATATTGTTTACACATACTCATGGATTGCTTGACACCTCCCATATTTGATGTTTCCAACATTGACATGTGAAAATTTAGGATGTCCATGTACTTGAAAACCCTAGGTTTGCATGTTTTCCTTACCGCTACCAAAAAATCCTATCTTGGTAATAGCAAGCATATAGAGGCCAATTCACAAGCCCTTGAGGCACTTAGAAGCACGCTTAATAAAGAATATTTGTGCTTAGTTTCTAACTGTGATTTCGCCTTTGCAGTGTGGAAAACATTGACCTCCTCCAAGCTTTAATTGCCAATCCAAACGGAGGATGAATCTAGTAGAGAATCCGAGCAACTATGCTACATGGTCCAAGGGAATGACTCCCTTGAGGTATATTCGGAATCTCAATTAGATGATATTGATGCTATTTCTTCTTGTGATGATTATGTTGATCCAAATGCTTTAAATGAAGAACTATCAATTGTTTGTGAAAAATTACTTGAAAAATATAATCTTTTGAAAAAGAAGAGTTTTGAGCAAAAAGAAGAAAATAAGGATTTGTGTTCAAAACTAGATTTGATTTTTTAAGAGAAGTGGAGATTTCTAATGAAAGAGATTCATTGAAATTTAAACTTGAACTTGCCCTAAAAGATATTTTGAAAAATATAAATGATAGTAATGAAGTTTTGAAGAAAAATAAAGTTATATCTTCAAAACTTGATTTTGTTGTAAAAAAAAATAATTCTTTGAAAAACAAAATTGATTTGATTTCAAAAGATTTAGAAGTTTTCCCAAAAGAAAATGAAAATTTGAAAATTGATATAGATTCACATGTTTGCCATGCTAGTGTAGCTTCACCTAGATTACCTATTGCATGCCCCTCTTCTTCTATAATTGAAAATGATATAAATTTGTTAAAGAAGTATATGGATTGTTTGGGCTCCACTTTGAGCCATTGTGCCATGAACTATGCATGGTTGGAATCTATGTTTCAAAAGAAACAAGTTCCTCTTATGCATGCACACAAACCACGGCATACACATGCTTCTCACGTTCACTCCTATAACACGATGTATGCTCATGTGTACACTTGTACACATTGTGGACGTAAGGGCCACCTTGCTAAGTTTTGTTATGATCGTTTACATGATTCAAATTTAGCAACTAAGTTTGTTTGGGTTAGGAAAGGAACTAACCCCCATGGACCCAAAAGAGTATGGGTACCAAAGACCACCCCTATTGTATTTGATGTAGGTATGGGCTCTCGCATGACGTGAGAGCGATGGTACCTTGAGGTGAATGCGTTCCGAGCTTAAAAGAGGACTATTTGGATGCATCACTTTCAAGGGGAGTTTGGTGGAAGGACCACCTTATTTTGGAGATATGAAGAGTTGGCCTCATGATTTTGGTAACAATCTCTTACTCCTCATTTATTGTTTACATGCTTTTCATATCATTGATTTTTAGCATGTTTTGATGTTTCATGATTAGTATGTTATATGCCATGATATTTAGATTAGTGATATACATGTTTAGTTATTTGAGACACTCATGTTTATATGGACCCATATTTAGTGTTCTCAATTTAGTTTAACTAATGTGTATGTCCTAGATCTAATGCATGTGCATTTACCATAATGATCATATGAGTTTTTGTTTTGATTTCTATGTTTCATGTTTTTACATGTTTAGATGTTAGATTTCATCAAAACTTGGATATATGCTTGTACAACTAGTAAGCTACAAATAGACTATTATATATTTGTGCTTGAACGCTTATTTGTACTTATTAGATGTACTAGTATAGCCTAGTTTTGATGATTCATACATTTTGACTTGTATTCCCATTTTGTACATGTTTTTCATGTTTATGTTTAACTTCATGTATATGTCTATTTTGTCCAAATTAACAGCTATACATATACATCCTTGAGCCACTTGCCTTCATGCATATATTTTTGTGGACTCGTTTATATTTGGATATGTATGTATACTTTAGTTTGTACATGACATACATATACCTTGAAGGATTCTAGTTTTGATGATTTTCATGTTTTTAAGAAATTTCATTTTGAGCTCGATTGCCTAGTTTCATGATAATGTGTTTCACATATTTCTTATACACTCACTTTATGTAATATTTCCTCAGGATTTTGTTTTCATGAGTACAATTTGTGCTTTATAGATTTCGAGTGTTTGGTGATCATGTGATTTACATGTTTTTCATGAAATATATTTTTGTTTTATTCCTTACTTGAAGGATTTTGTACTAGTTTACAAATTTTTCTTATAACTAGTTCGTATTCTTCATTTTGGAAGAGTTTTCAATTATGCTACACTATTTTCAAACCTATTTTTGAAAACCCTTTCCATTAAGGGCGGTTGGTTAGGCGACCATGCCTTATATGCTTCTTATTGAAAATCTTTTTAAACATGTGCATGAAATGGGTGGAAGGTAATATGAGTTATACACTTGATCTTACTGTATTTCAATTAGTATAATTGGATCTTTTCAATTGATATCGCTATTGACATTTTTTTTCGTATACTCATACATGTTTCTATATATGTATAATTACTCTTCAAATAGTATCAATTTCGATTGGCGTTCAATTTTTCATACATATATATATGATTTATTTGTGCTTACTATATCTCTATATCCTTGAGCACAAATTTTGGTTATGCGAAGCTTGATTTCAAATGACTATTATATTTCAATTGATTATGTTTCAATTGGTATCTTATACAAGCTTATGCATCATTTTATTTGTATTTCATAAAGGGGGAGAAAAATTTATATTTCATCTTTTAATTGATATTTTACTCCCACACTTTATGTTGAAATATGATTAGAAAAAAATGATATTGATTATTTTTGGTATCATATGCTTTTAATAAAAAAAATTACTTTCAATTGGTACTAATCTTTACATATTGGTATCAATATCACCTATAAGTTTACTTACAATTGGTATGCTTTATTTCAATTGATATCAAAATTTTTGATTAAATATTCAAAATGATTTATTTACTTATAATTGGTATTGAAATATATATTAAAAATAATTGTTTTATGTACCTTCAATTGGTATGTTTTATTTATTTTATTGATATCATGATGAATGAAATTGATATATCTTTTCTTACAATTGGTATCATAAAGTTTTGTTTTGATTTTACCCCTTATTGATATTATTTTTTTTTAAGACAAAAAGGGGGAGAACATTGTGTTTATTGTTTTCTTTGACCCCTTTGTTGATGATTGACAAAAAAGGGGAGAAGTATTTGAGTTTATATGCATGTTTATTGTTTAATATGCATGTTTATTGTTTATTTGTTTATTTGTAAAGTTGTTTCATATTGATGTTTATTTATGAAGTTGTTTCATATTGATATTTTTTTGTTGGTATCAAAAGCTTTTAGTGATTATCTTTCCAATTGGTATCAAGAATTTTGTTTTATTGATTGGTATTAAGACCTTAAGTTTTTTCATTGAAATGTTTATTGGTATCAAAAGCAATTATTTAAGAACATGTTTATTTTAAAAAGGAAAAGGAATTTATTTTAAAAGTTTGGTATCAAAAGCATGTTTATTTCATGTTTGGTATCAAGAGCATGTTCATTTCATTGTTTTATGCATGTTGGTGCATATTCATGTTTAGTATTCATTGCATATATTTATTGTTTATTGTTATGCATGAGTTAAGGGGGAGATTCTTTGAAGCTTAACTTTAATCCATGTATATATAACTCCATGAGTTTTGTCATTATCAAAAAGGGGGAGATTGTTGGCCCAGAGGCCTTCCACTCTAGTTTTGATGATGATTAACTCATGTAGTTATAGTTTATTAATAATCTTATGATGTTTAGTTTCAGATACTTAACCAAGATATTAGTAGGTGATTAGCTTCAACAAATATGTTTTGGAGCTTTCACATAGTGATTCAAGAGCCCGAGCGTCAATGTTCATACCTAGCACTCGTTGGAGTCAAGCTCGGTGGATCACGGTTTGGATCGAGTCGACTTGGAGACGGCGCTCTACAAGAAGACCTCGGTACATAGTTTAGTTTTTTTTTAGATCCGTTTGTTAAAGATTAGATAGTGTGATATGCTCAAGTTCACAACACACACACTTGTTCAAAGTTTCATGTTTTGATTTTCGGTTTTTGATTTAACTGATTTTGGTTTTCATGAATAGATAGAATCAACAAGTTTACATAGTTTAATGTATATTAGATTTGTTCTATATACATGCATGCTTCAAACTATTTAAACAAACTTAGTTTGATAGTCTATTTCATGAGTTTGGAGTTTTGATATTTTAACAAAACTTATTTTTGATTTTTAAAGTCAAAAATATTGATATATATATATATCTTTCATATATATTGGATTCTATCCATATACTATATGCTTCAAGTTATTTCAAATATCATGTTTTTGTATTTGGATGAGTTTTGGACAAAACGAATTTTCAATTCAAAAATTCAAGTTTTGGAAAATACGGGTTTTAGTTTTCGGCAAAATTTCCATAACACAAAAAGAGTTCAAAATATTTGTAACTTGGTTTGATTTTTACTCAAACAAGTTTGTATTTCAGAGATCATGCAAGAACTTATTTTTGTGAATTTTTAGAGATTTTATGGGATTTATTTGAGAATTAAAAACCCTAGTTTTAAATCCTATATTCAGTCTGCCAGGCTCTGGCGGTCAACTGACCGGTCGACTATACCAAGAGCCGGTCGACCGGAACGGTCGACCAGACATGCATACAAACGTGCACAAGGCCATATTAGTTGGCCGGTCGACCGAGCGGTCGACCGACTAAAGGCAACCCACTCTCGGGTTGCCCCGGTCGACCGGGCGATCGACGGCCAGAGAGCCGTTGCTCTCTGGTTCAGGGCCCGGTCGACCGGGCGGTCGATCGGAAGGCTCAACGGTCAAATTTTGACCGTTGGCTGGTCGACCAGCCGGTCGACCGGAAGGTCAAAATTGACCTTTCTGCCAGCCAACGGGCAGATTCTGTTTTGGGCCTATTTATACCCCATTTGAGGCCAGTTTTGAGTAAGTTTTTAAGGAGAAAATTTTCATACTATTCAAGTGTTTTCCAGCAAAAGTTTTGGGTTCAAAATTTTTAATCTCTATTTGTTTTTAAAGTGTTTTTATTTTAAAGAAAATAGTCTTTTGGGAATTTGTTCTTAGTCTAAAATTCTATATCTATTTGAAGATTTCCCAAGTGATTTTCTTTGTTCAAAACACTTTGTTTTCTCACACTTGAGCTTATCATTCTATCCTCTCTATAGGATCTTTGTTTCTGTGAGAAAGAGATTGGTTTGTGGTCTTTTGATCACTAAGTTGTAAACCCTCCTAATTTGTGTTATCCCTCTTGTGTAGAGGTTGATTTTGGAGTGGTGGCTTTGTGCCCTATCCCTCTAGTGAGAGGTTGATTGGTTGTTGGTTTTGTGCCTAACCTCTAAGTGTAGAGGTTGTGTTTGTAAAAAGAGGAGTTGTGTACTCCCGGTTATTGTATTGCCCCAAATCCTCAGTGGAGGTTCCCTGTGTGGGAGTCCTGTGTGGACAAGTTAGTAGATTGAAAATCCTTCTGTGTGAAGGTGGAGACGTAGAGCTGTGTGCTCGAACCTCGAAACATATCCGTGTGTTAGCGATTGATCCACTTTCTCTAAACTCTCTCTATTACTTTGAGCATTGCATCATATTGCCATATCTTATATATGCTTGTGTTGTTTGTGTGTGCCTCACTTGTGTTTAACCACAAGAGTTTCATATAGCACCTCAACTCTTATTCAAAGGAATCAAGAGGAGTTAGTCCAGAGCCCTTCACCGGGAATTCAGCTACACTCGTTGGTTACACTAAGAGTGTTGCAATTTAGTTTTAATTTTCGCATTTTGTTTATTAGATTAGCCGTACACCTATTCACCCCCCTCTAGGTGTATTTACATGATGAACATGGTGAAGTTCAAGAAGTTGATGTGGATCCAACTTAACCACTTCCAAAGGATTGAGGATATATTACAAATCATCCCAAGGAGATCATCTAGGTGATGTATCCAAGGGGGTAACTAATCGCTCCAAACTCTATGATATTTGTGGCCTTTATGTATTCATATTTCATATTGGGCCCAAGAACATCCTCAAAACTGAGGGTGACTTATATTGGTTGCTTGCAATGCAAGAAGAGCTCAATAAATTTTAGCATAACCAAGTTTGGCATCTTGCTCCAAGACCCTATGATAGGCCAACCATTGCCGCTAAATGGATCTTCAGGAATAAGTTAGATGAGTCAAAAAATAATATTAGGAATAAAGCTAGTTTAGTGGCCCAAGGTTACACCTAAATTGAAGGTATTAATTTTGAGAAAAACTTTGTACCCGCAGCACAACTTGAAATCATACGGATGACACTTGTTTTTGCTTCTTTCAAAGATTTTAAGTTTTTTTCAAATGGATGTTAAAAGTACATTGTTCAATGGTTTTATCAAAGAGGAGGTGTATGTTGAACAACCTCCGAGTTTTGTTGATATTACAAATCCAGATTTTGTTTTTAAACTTGATAAGGCTTTATATGATTTAAAACAAGCTCCAAACGTTTGGTATAAAAGACTTTCAAGTTTTCTTGTTTCCAATGGTTTTATGAGAGACAAAGTTAACACTACCTTGTTTACAAAGAATGTAGATAGTGATGTCCTAATTATACAAATATATGTTGATGATATCATTTTTAGATCTACTAATGAAAAGCTTTGTAACGATTTTGAATCATACATGAAGAAAGAGTATGAAATGAGTATGACAAGAGACTCAACTACTTCCTTGGACTCCAAATCAAGCAAAAGAGTGATAGAACCTTCATCAACTAAGCCAAATACTCAAGAGAACTTATCAAAAAGTTTAGGCTTGAAGATGCAAGCATTAGCAAGACAACAATAGTTACCACAACTAAGCTTGACAAGAATGAACAAAGAAAAAATATTGACATTACATTCTATCATAGTATGATTGATAGCTTTCTTTATTTGACGGCTAGTACGCCGGACATTATATTTAGCGTGTGATGTGCTAGATTCTAATCTTATCCTAAAGAGTCTCACTTAATTATGGTAAAATGCATTATTAGATATCTTAAAAGTACTATTAGAATGGGCTTGTAGTATTCGAAGACCGGACAGCTTTCAATGACTAGGCTTTCAGATGCCGACTGTGCTGGTTGTAGAGTGGATAGGAAGAGCACTAGTGTAACTTGTCAATTTTAAAAAATTGTCTTGTTTCATGCTCTTTCAAGAAACAAAATTTTGTAGCTCTCTCAACCGCCGAGGCGGAGTATGTTTTCAGCCGGTGTTTATTTTGCTCAAGTCCTTGGAAAAAACATACTCTTCTTAATTATGATTTGCATTATGATCTGCATTGTGATCATATCAAAATATTTTGTAATAATGCTAGCACTATTCATATGACTAAGAATGCAAATCATTATAGTAAAATCAAACACATAAAGATTCGATATCACTTTCTTAGAGATCACTATAGGGGCTGTTTGGATTCAAGGAATTGGGTGGAAGTGGGGAAGTGGAAAGTGTCTTTTCTCATTTTCGCTGTTCATCCAAACACCGGAAAAGGAAAATGGAAAAATTTCTTTTCCTTATCTCTTTTCTCCTTTACACAACGTTTTCCTCACTTTCAGAGTGCTACAGTTAATTTTGTGGTCATGTAAATCTCATTTGTAATAAGTTGTAACACAAAACAGTTAATTTTTTGCTCATGTAAATCTCACTTGCATTCTAATTACAGTCTAATTTTTATTTTTCTTAATTAATTTTTAACTTAATATTATTTTGCGGTCAACTTTGTAGTCAACTTTTCCACTTTCACTTCCACATTACCATCCAAACACCGGAAAAAACATAACATTTTCCAAATCACACTTCCTAACAACATCCAAACATCAGAAAACTTACTAACCAATTCCCAAGTTCCAAAGGGAACTATTATCACTTCCTCACTTCTTCACTTCCTCACTTCCACCCTTAACCAAACAGGCCCATGAGAAAGAAGATATTGAAATTGATTATGTTTCCCCGACTTTCAATTTGTGGACATTTTTACTAAACCACTTAATTATAATAGATTTTCATTCATTTATGGTGAGTTGAATATTTGCATTATGGATTCTTGAAATTTTTTCATTTGTATATCTTATAATTGGTTTCCATGCTTCCATGTTTGAAATTTTCATTCAATATATGTGTGTTTGTTTTAAATTTGGTCTCTAGTTTTACTCCTTTTTGATGCATGACGAAAAGGAAGGGAAGTATTATATGTATATAATCTATTTTTGTTTTATGTTTCTCTTTATATGTATATAATCTATTTTTGTTTTATGTTTCTCTTCTTATAGTAAATAGTTTTGATAAAAATTAGCATGTTTTTGTACAATAAGCTTTTATCTTATATATATTCATTTATTCTATGTTTATATGCAATGCCTTGATTTATTATTGTCATTCATTGCATAATATTTTTAGTGGAAGGAGGCATGGAAGGAGGCGGGCATGTTTAGGGATATTAATTCATCATTGACTATCTTATTAGATATGCACTATATCTTTTAGCCATGATTTATTGATATTGATAGATAAGCATAATTTTAGGGGAGCTTTCCAAGATTTCTATATTTGTTTTAATTTCAATAACTCATGTGTTTTGTCATCATCAAAAATGGGAAGATTGTTGGCCGAAGGGTACATTCTCTGATTTTGTTTTGATGATTACAAACTACATGAAGTTATTCGGTACTAATCAAGTTCAAGTGTTTAAGTACTTTTTAGGGTTCAAGAGGATTCAAAATGTTTCTTCTTTAAAAGGAAAGTTTTCAAGTCTCAAGTTTACTTAAGGAAGAGATTCAAGTTAGGACAATCAAGATTGATGAAGCCCACTTGAAGATTACTTGAAGATATATTGAGTCTATATAAGAAAATAGTTTGTTAAAGTGTAAAACGTAGAATTGATGATCAAGAAGTCACACATACAAAATACAAGTTTTCATATCTTGTTTTTGTTTTATTTGGTATTTCACTAAATTGGTTTTTGATACATGTCCATGTTATTCAAAATTTCATATTCTGTTTTCAACATGTATTTCTTAGCCTATGTGTTACCAAACCAAACTTCAAAATTATTTGAAATACTTAAAAATGGATTTTATGATAAATTTTTTCTTAAAATTGGTTTTTTTTGTTGGGTCGGTCGACTGACCGATCGATCGTTCTAGTGCAGTAGTTTTGCACTACTGCCGGTTGACCGACCGTTTGTGCACCTTTCAAGTGTACATGTTGTCGGTCGACCAACCCATCGACCGACCGGTCGGCCGACAAAGGCTTGATGTTGTTTTGGTCAAACTTTGATCGACCAATCGGTCGACTAACTGAAAGATTTTTCTTTACCATTGTTCTCTTTTAGGACCGGACGACTGGACGATCAACCGACACTCAACGATTATTTTTGAAATTAATTCAGCTGATCGACCGACCGGTCGACCAATGTCCTGTCTGCTACAATAACGGCTAGTTTTTTAAAATCTGTTTTGTCCTCTTTTTTTCCAACGGGTATATTTTTTCTTTTGAGTCTAATTACACTGTGACCCCTCTAATATGATTTATCACTTGCCTACATATATGGGTCATTGGGAGAGGATTAAATAATCTAGAGTTTTTGGGAAATATTTTGAAAAAACAAATTTATTCATAAGAGAAAAATTCTAGCTTTCAAGTTTTTAAGTGCTCTCATTTTCAAATCAATTGCTACAAGTTTTTAACTCTTAAATTCATTTATTTCAACTAAATTTTCTCTCTCACTAACTTTTTGAGCTTCACTCCTCATTCTGTACTATATGAAGTTGGAAAGGAGAGTATTTGTGATCTTTGTGAACTCCAAGAGCTTGTAAACGTCATTGGCTTTGTACTACCTCTTGTGTAGAGGATTAAGAGTTGGATTTATATACTCCGATCTTCTGCAGACCATTATAATTCTTTTGTGGAGGCTCCTTTGTGGAAAGATCCTTAGTGGATAGTAAAATTCTTCACGCGGTGAAGGCGGGGATGTAGAACTTTGTGCTTGAATATCTAAACAAATCTCTTATGTTTGCGATTGTCCTTTCTCTTACTTGCACTTGTGTTTTTGTTTTTCTTGCATTTGCTATTCATTGCTTGTATCATATTCATCATTTTTACTTGTCAGTTTTACTCATTTTAACAAGAAGGCAATTAAGCACCTCAACTCTTAATTTAAAAGAATATAGAGTAGAAGTTCATTGGGAATTCGTCTTCACTTCTAATTTTGAGTTGACCGTTTGCATCATTCAATTTAATTATTTAAATTTTGCATTATTTGTCATTAGATTAGTACTACACCTATTCACTCCCCTCTAGGTATACTTTTATACACACCCCCCAAGGGGCGCTCGACTTGTTAGATCGTGAGTTTATTCCGCAATAGGTCCCTGGTTCGAGTCCCTTAATGTGCATTTGCCCCCCATAAATTTTATTCACCCGATTTATGCAAGATTGTGTAGAAAAACTACCCAAAGTAGGATACACAAACCCTGTGAGATTAGTTGGGTGCGCTAAGTGGCCTCGGATACTTGGATGGATTCCTCTCTCTCTCTCCTCTCTCTCTATATATATATAATAGTGATCCGGGGAGAAAGCTAGCATACTTGAGAAGATGAGAAAGGAGCATAGTAACCGTTAGATTAGTTGGGTGGTTGAGATTAGATTTAGAGAAAATAAAACTAAAACCCAAAAACTAAATTAATCAACCAAAAACTAACTTAACCAACCCTAAAACTAATCTCAACCACCCAAAAGATAATATGACGGCTCCCGTGCTCCCTTCTCATCCTCTCATCTAAGCTAGCTTTCTTACTGATAACTACTATATATATGTGTGTGTAGATACGTATGTACACACACATATATGTATATACATATACAGAAATATGTATATCAGCCGACAGCTGAGAGTCCCTCTCAGCGTGCGGTGACGTGGTACATTATTAGTCACACCAATAAGTTGCGGCCCGCCTATTGAAACAAGTGAAATTACTAAATACCCCGCGGTAAAAGGTAGTTGTCCCGCTATTATTTATTATTATTTTTCTCCTATTTTTTCCGTACGTTGTCAGATCTAGATTTTAGTTTTACTGTCAGAAAGTTTTTCTAAAAAAGCGGAATCCGGAACAGGTTTTTTTTTTTTTTACTTTACTGACCTAAATCTCCAAGCTCTTCATCGTGATCTTCTTTTCTATTTTAATATCGACCGCCGATTAGAACACATCTCCTGCCAATTTAGGTCGCCGTCGTCCCCGATCTCTTTCTCCCGATCTAAATATGAGCTATATATCATCGTATTCAACTTTCTCACAGAATATTAAAAATCTTGAAAGGTTGAGATCTTTAAATGCTGATCAAGAGGTTTTCATTTTAACCTTTTTTTTAATTTTTCTACAATTTCATATATGTAAAAAATCTTAGGTAATGTAGATGGAACTGTGACCTATATTACATTTTATAGAACAATAATCTTTTTTACCAAAGTCATCTTTTTCAGTTAACAATTGTGTAGTTTTGCTAACTGCGATCTCAGTCGCAGTTATTTAAGTTGAAAACTGCCTGTTTTTCTTATATACACTAAATTGTAAGAACTGCGATTAAGGTTGCAGTATATATTAAAACAAATTTTCAGTTATTAAAGACATCCTAAAGTATGCGATTATGGTCACTGTTTTTAATAAACTATGTCTCAGTATTTATATATCTGAGATGTTATCTGCTGTCCGTAATTATCTTGCATGTGCGATCTTTTGCGCAGTCCTTTAAGGACTTCGACAGAGGTCGCAGTATTACAAAATATCACCTTCTTTTGCAAAAAATCTGGACATCCTGAAAGCTGCGACTACAGTCGCAATCTTTTATTCAATAATCACAACTATCTTTACAACTATGATATTAGTCGCAGTTTTATTTATTTTAATTCAGACGTGTGATTTTCAATTTTTTTTATTTTCAATTACCTATTTATTCTCATATACACTAAATTTAAATTTGTAAGAACTGCGACTAAAGTCACAGTATATATTAAAACAAAATATTTAGTTATTATAGACATCCTAAAGTATTCGATTATGGTCATTGTTTTTTAATAAACTATGTCGCAGTATTTATATAACTATGACGTTACCTGCAGTCCGCAATTACTTTGCTTGTGCGACCTTTTGCGCAGCCTTTAAAATATTAAAGACTTCGACAGAGGTCACAATATTATAAAATATCACATTCTTTTGCAAAAAAACCTGGACATCCTGAAAGCTGCGACTACGATCGCAGTCATTTATTTAATAGTCACAACTATCCTTAAAATTGCGACCTTAGTCGCAGTTTTATTTATTATAGTTCATCATGTGATTTTCAATTATTTCTTTTTATTTAGTTCAACGATTTGTTTTGTAGGATCTGAATTTACATGGAGAAATATCTGGAAGCTTAGTTATTCTTTTAGGACAACAATTTTTCATAGACGATGAAGTATACAACTTTTACAATGCTTATGTAAGAAACATAGGTTTTGGCGTGAGAAGAAAAAGAATAGATAAGTCACGTAGGCCTCCTCATGAAGTTATTTACAGAAAAAATAGGGTGTGAAGAAGTTGTGTGACAAAAGACAAGATGAGCTTACAGTCAACCGTCGAATCGGCACTAGAGTTGAGTGTCCTGCTGAGATGCATGTACACTTCATTTATTACCACACTGATGATTTTGAGTTATTACCAAGTTTGTTAATTCTCATTCACATGATTAATCAAGTCCGGATAAGGTCCATCACTTTTACTCTCACCAGACACATCGATTAAAAATTAGCAGAAGCATTATGACTAATTTGGTTGATATCAAAATTCGTCTTTCAAATATTGCCCGTGTTGTTAATGCAATGAGCCACGAAGAAGGTTGTGAAGAAGTAAGCCCGCAATAAGTTATTGATTTTATTCGACACCGTAGAAATAACGTTGGCCATGTGTTTATTTCGATCATCAAATATTTTTAAGAAAAAGCTGAGTCCGATCCAGACTTTTTCTATGCAAGTGAAGTTGATAATGCGGGCATACTTAGAAGCGTTTTTTGGGTGATGGAAGAGCAATTTTCTCGTATTTGAGTTTTTATGATGTGATTGTTTTTGACACAACATACATGACTAATCACTTAAACCTGCCAATTACTTCATTTACTGCAGTGAATCATCATCGGCAGTCAATTTTGTTTGGTTATGCATTGATTGCGGACGAGCAGAGGGATATATTTGTTTGGCTATTCAATAAATGGCTTAAATGCATGCACAGAGTTGCACCAAAAGTGGTTATTACTGATCAGGATGCCCATATAGGTAATGCCATCAATATGATATTTTCAACTACTCGGCATCGTTACTATTTTTAGTATGTAAGAAAACATATTACGAGCAACAAATCCCCCTGATGAACAAGTATGGGAAAGATTTTGTCTCTGATTTCTATA
Source organism: Agave tequilana (assembly GCA_038442645.1). Lineage (NCBI taxonomy): Eukaryota > Viridiplantae > Streptophyta > Magnoliopsida > Asparagales > Asparagaceae > Agave > Agave tequilana. The sequence goes on along the minus strand of JAVJIF010008195.1, from coordinate 40,754 downwards.
TGTGGTACACCTCCCGTAATATAAGCACATGCGGGAAATGATAGAGATTGATGAAGGAAAAATATCATATAGAAGAAGAAGATAGTTGGTTGTTGAAGATGTACAGATTGCGTGGACACTGTGTTAATCTTATGTAAAGGATATTTTCTGTGCTGGAATAACAACCAGTCAAAGTTCTGAGAGTATTAATTTCGTTTTTGATGGTTTTATGAATGCAAATACAAAACTAGTTGAGTTTGTTTATCAATACAATAAAGCTGTCGCTGGCCGTCGTAGTTCTGAAACTCAACAAAACTTTTGGGGTTTGAATTCTATGCCTAATTGTACATCGAATCCATATGAGATACAAGTTTCAAAGTTTTATGCCACAAAGATTTTTTAGCTGTTTCAAAAGGAATGAGCAGTTGTAATGACACTCTTTTCGGAAGAGTTGGAACATGATGGACCTGAAGCAAAATATTTGGTTGGTAAATTTTCAAAATTAAAAGGCACTTGGGAAAAGGTCAGTTATGAGAACTCTGGTGAACTTAACGTGTTTTGTAGTTGCGCATTATTCGAAATAGAAAGTGTCTTTTGTAGACATATTTTGTGCATTTTGTGGCACAATCACGTTACACATATATCAAAATCCTATATATTGCAGAGATGGAGTTTGGATGCCCGTTACAAGAATATTGCAATTAAAAATGACATTAGACCTTTTTCAATCAAGGTACGTGAGGGACTGCTAGACTGTGGACATTGCGATTCAAATTTAATGCAATTCCTAAAATGGTGTCCGATTCAGATATCCATCTTTCAAAGTTGGATGCTATGTTGGAAAGGTTTGCTATAGAAACTAGTAATGAATGCAAATTTAGGACAGTAAATGATCAATCACCACAGTCTGAAATAAATATTAGTTCCAGTAGATCAGTTATGATTTTACGAGATGCTGAAGAATTGACTATACGCGATCCAACTGGTCCTGTACCAACCTAGGAGAGGCCTAAAAGTGCATTTAGGCTAAAATCTGATTTTGAAAATTCTCTATCACAGAAGGAAGTCAAGTATCAAAAGTGTGAAAACTGTCAACAACTGGGCCATTATATGACTGGTTGTCCATTATTGGTACGAAATTAAACCTGTTATAGAATTTAATTTTAAGTTTGATGTTTCAAAAATTTACGTTTTTTTTACTTACAAATGAAGTAGTTTCATGTTGCGACCACCTGGAACGAATAAAGTTTTTATTTATATATCTTCAGCATCATCTGTGACTATGGTCGCATTGTTAATGAAAAAGACATTTCATTGTACTGCGACCTGGGTCGCAGTACGGGCACTATTGTTGCTTTTAAGTGTTTCCCATCTCTTGTTCCAATGTAATATGTTATACTTTATAATAATATTTGAATACAGTGAAAATATTATTTTAAAATCTACTGCGACAATGGTGGCGTATTCGTACAGAATGTTATAGTTAATTGAACATGGACTATAGTCGCTGTATGCATATTTCTTGAGTTAATGAAACATTTATTATTCCTTTTGACTGCAACTTTGATCACAATCATCAGTTTTACAAATGCGTGTAGTTTCAGAACTGTGACCAGCGTCGCAGTTCATATTTCACTATATTTTTGGATTGTTTGATTCTCTTGTACTGTATGAATTATTACATTAAGGTTTTTAATTATGTTACTGATTTAATATGTTGACAATGGTGGCGTATTCGTACAGAATGCTATAGTTAATTGAAAATAGACTGTGATCATTATATGCATATTTCTTGAGTTAATGAAACCTTTATTATTCTTTTTGACTGTGACGTTTGTCGCAACATTATTTTTGCCAAAAACAGTAGTTGCAGAATTGCGACCAACGTGGCAGTTCATATTTCACTATATTTTTGAATTGTTTACTTCTCTTGTTCTGTATGAATTATTATATTAATATTTTTAATTATGTTACCAGTTTAATATGTTGAAATATGGTGTATATTGTGAAATTTAGACCTTTACAATGCACACTGTGACCTTACTCGCAATTACGATTATACTCTTAAATTAGCTTTTTACATCAGCAACTACAGTCACTGATATTACGTTTTTGTGACTGTGACATTAGTCATAGTGTATCCCATTTTGATATAAATTATCACTTAAACTAATTGGATCACATTGTCGTTTGTTCGGCCAATACTTGCTATCTTGATCACAGTCAGTCTTAAAAATAGTAAAAAATTTGACATAGTCCATAAAAATTTGCTACCATAGTTTCATGTTCTCACAAACATAAGAATTAAAATAGTGAAAAAGTGTGATCAGTAAAATTAAAATTAAAAAAAATATTTATTTATATAATTAACATTTCAAAAAGAGACATAAATTGCCTAAAAAGAAAAAAATTACATATTTAAAAGGACTAATCTAGTCGTCCTCATCATCACCATCATAATCATCTACGTCATTCATATTATGACGATCTTCGTCTTCTGTATCGCTTTCCTCCTCATTACCGCCACTCTCCTCTTCGCTTTCTTCCTCTTCACAGCGGTATTTCGTTTCATCCATGAATTCTCAGAATGGGTCATCTGTATCAAGTTCATCCTCTGACCTGTAGCGAGGAATATATCAGAACTATATTCCCAATCATCATTAGATGAATGGCTTCTTTCAGGCTATGATGGTGGAGAAGACATTTTTAATTTTTTTCAGAATTTGACAGAAACAAATTTTAGGAATGTAATTTAGTCTGTTTGTTTTTCTTTAAAGGACATCCTTAATATATAATACATCCAGAAATTCTAAAAGATTTATGCTCTCAAATGACGTGAACATGCGTAAATTTATTATCTGTCTTTTTCGAAAAGTGTATACTTTTCAGGTGATTATTCAGTTTTCGAAAACTAATTAAAACTTAATATATTTTGAAATGCAATTAATTTTGCTGTGAAGACGGCAAGACTATTATTATTTTAATTTCTTATGGTAGAAAAGACCGTGACAATCATGTTTACTTTTCATTAAATTAATTAATTTAACAAAATTTAAAACATATCGTTGTGTATATAAAAATATTGTAGTTCCCATTTGGCACTGCGACCATGCGTAGTGCGACCTGAAATCAGATTCATTTACTGCGACTGTGATCACAATGCTAATAAATAAATACAATTTTTCATAATTTATTCGTACCGTGACCATTGTCACATTATAAGAAGTCGATACAGCCCCCTGGTTATGAATGCGACTTTGATCGAAATACAGATTCAAAACTCATTATTGATATTTAATATTACTGCGACCTAAGTTGCTGACTCTCTTACATGCATAGAATGAAAACTAGGGAATCTCAATGGACTTTATAACACATGAATAAAGATGTAGATAAATTATTTTAATACATCCAATAGACCTATTTTTCAAAGAGGATGCATTTATAATACAAAAAATTAATATGAATGAACTAACAATATTGAAATAAATTTTTTTGTCAAATTTCAATCTTCAAATACCATCCTTTATATTATTTCTGTTTCTTCATTCTAACTTTTCTCTTTATTTGCGAATAACATGTATGCAAGTTTGCTTCTCAGTCTCTGTACATCGGCCGCCGTCACAGCATCAACTGTTGATGGAGTACCAAATATTATACTTTCAATATACTTACATACATATATAACACAATCAACACTGAAATTGTACATGAAAAAAATTATATAAGATTAAATTTTTACGCTAAATAAGCAAGAAAATATCTTATGTAAATGTCACAAGAAATATAGAACTGTTTGCCTGTTGGGAACATCTTGCATATTTAATACAGGTTTTTTTCAACCTTTTATTGAAATCAATTTCAAAAATCTGTAAAAATCTTTCTTTCTGCATTATCAATAAAAAATAAAATCAAAAATGCAATTAAATGCAAATATTCAGTATTGCAAGATTAAATTTAACTCACTATTATTCTGACATTTGTTTGATACAACCTTAATATATTACTTGATTTATCCACTGGAACTAAAGAGTTATAAAAAATTTACTCTTGTGTATGGCAATCCAATACCAACAAGTTCCAGCGAAACCCAGCTTCTTTGGCACGTGTTTGTGATTGATCGGGAAGAACATGTAATGGACATCTCTTGTCCAGTTTCTTAACAACTTATTGATGAAAAAATCTTTCAGATCTCTATTTTGAGATACAACACCGTGCTGTCAAAATCAAAACAGTTCAAACATTTAAAGATTTAGTAATAATACCAAAAAATATCAAACATTATATGAAAATCAAAACTGAGACCAAGGTCGCAGTCCTCTTTTCTCACAATATTATTTGAGCCGCGAACGTGGTCGCAGTCGCCTATTAAGCTTGAAATGATGCTTACTAATGTTGACTGCGACCTGGGTCGCAGTAAATCTTTAACGAAGTATATTTTTATTGCTATCCTAGTCGCAGTTTGTTTTATTCAGTCAAGAAAATTGACTGCGACCAAGGTCGCTGTGTTGTTATTGTTACTGAATATTTTAGCTGCGACCAAGGTCGTATTCATCATTAGTCAGCTTCAATTTTTAGGAATTCTAAAAAAGATTAAAAATGTCTTCTTTACGATCATTCCCTGAAAAAGCCATTCATATAATGATGATTGGGAATATAGTTCTGATACATTCCCTCGCTACGGGCCAGAGGATGAGCTTGAACAGACGACCAGTTCTGAAAGTTCATGGATGAAACAAAATACCGCTATGAAGAGAAAGAGAGGAGGAGAGTGACGGAAATCAGGAGGAAGAGGAGGAAAGCGATACGAAGACGAAGACCGTCATAATATGGATTACGAAGATGATTATGATGGTGATGATGAGAACGACTAGATTAGTCCTTTTAAATATGTAGTTTTTTTAGGTAATTTATGCCTTTTTTTGGAATGTTAATTATGTAAATAAATATTTTTTCTAATTTTAATTTTACTGGTTGCACTTTTTCACTATTTTAATTCTTATGATTGTAGGAAGATGGAACAATGGTGGAAAATTTTTATGGGCTATGTAGAACTTTTTTACTATTTTTAAGACTGACTGTGATCAAGATAGTATGTATTAGCTCAATAACACGACAATGTGATCCAATCAGTTTAAGTGATAATTTATATCAAAATGGGATACACAGCGACTAATGTCGCAGTCACAAAAAAGTAATATCAGCGACTGCAGTTGCTGATGTAAAAGGCTAATTTAAGAGTATAATCGTAATTGCGATCAAGATCGTAGTGTGCATTGTAAAGATCTAAATTTCACAATATATAATTTAATTATAACCATATTTCAACGTATTAAACTAGTAACATATTTAAAAATCTTAATGTAATAATTCATACAGAATAAGAGAAGCAAACAATCCAAAAATATAGTGAAGATTTTATGTCGAACTTTTTAAGGGAGGGTATTTTAGTCAAAGCAATTGTTGAAGTGACTGATGACTTATTCGAGCGGGATTTTTTGATTTTTGTCTGCAAAAAATTTTGACAAATGCGTGGTTATTATGTTGCCATGTCCCGCCGGCTGAGAAACTCTCTCAGCTGGCACAGTAACCGCTATATATATGTGTGTGTGTTTATATATATATGTGTGTGTGTGTATATGTGTATATATATATATATATATATGTATATGTGTATATATGTGTGTGTGTGTGTGTGTGTGTGTGTGTGTACATATGTGTATATGTGTGTGTGTGTCTCTCTCTCTATGTGTGTGTGTGTGTGTGTGTGTGTGTGTGTGTGTGTGTGTGTGTGTGTGTGGTGTGTGTGTGTGTGTGTGTATATATATGTATGTATGTATGTATGTATATGTATATATATATGTATATGTATGTGTGTATATATATATGTGTGTGTGTGCGTGTATATATATATATATGTATATGTGTATATATGTATGTATATACATATGTGCATGTATATGTACATGTGTGTGTGTCTATATATATATTATATATATATATATATATATATATATATATATATATATATATATATATATATATATATATATATATATATATATATATATACATATATATAGGGGTTACTATACCTCAGCCGGCAGGCTGAGAGAGTTTCTCAGCCGGCAGGACGTGGCAACATCATAACCACATACCTGTCATAAATTTTGGCGGACAAAAGATGAAAAATCTCGCCTAATTTAATGTCAGTCATGTCAACATTGTATCTTCCGAAAATACCCTCTGTCACATCTTTTTACCTTATGTAAAAAAGTTGCCTTTCAAAAAAATTTCAGCTCTAAAATTTCACCCAATCATTTTGTTTAAAAAATTTTGTTTAAAAATTATAAATTTACAGACTTGGTCGCAGTGTCGAATCGGGTCGCAGTTTTTTACATTTGTATTGTAGATGACTGCGACCTTGGTCGCTGTGTCGTCCCGGGTCACAGTTTTTTTACATTTATATTGTAGATGACTGCGACCTTGGTCGCTGTGTCGTCCCGGGTCGTAGTTGTTTCAATATTCGTTGTAGTGTCATACGACCATGGTTGCAGTGTATTTAACGTCATCTGTTTTTTGATTTTCCTAGTCGCAGTTTGTTATGTTTGCAGTGTACACTGTAGATGACTGCGACCTTGGTCGCAGTGTCAAAACGGGTCGCAGTTTTTTACATTTGTATTGTAGATGACTGCGACCTTGGTCGCAGTGTCGAAACGGGTCACAGTTTTTTACATTTGTATTGTAGATGACTGCGACCTTGGTCGCAGTGTCGAAACGGGTCACAGTTTTTTACATTTGTATTGTAGATGACTGCGACCTTGATCGCTGTGTCGTCTCGGGTCGCAGTTTTTTTACATTTGTATTGTAGATGACTGCGACCTTGGTGGCAGTGTTTTAAAAATTATTTGTTTTTTATTCTCTTATAATTTTTAAATAATCATTGGTCTAAATTTTTTTATTTTTCTAAATCTGACAACGAGCGGTCAAAAAATTGTCTTGTGGGGAAATAATAATAAACAATAACCAAAGTTACCGAAAGAGTAGCTTTTCATAAGGGGTATTTAGTAATTTAACTTCTTCCTATAAGCGGGCCGCAATTTACTGGGGTGACAAAATTGAGCCACGTCATCGCAAGCTGAGAGAGTTCTCTCAGCTGCAGGCTGATATACATTTTTCTCATATATATATATATATATATATATATATATATATATATATATATATATATATATATATATATATATATATATATATATATATATATATATAGTCTACCAAGGGTAGCGTAGTGGTAATTTTCCTTTTTCTTTTGGTTGTGGGCTCAATGACTGCGGTGCGAAACCCGCGGTGAACACTCACCGCTGGGCCTTTGGCTCGTGATTACCCAGTCTATGCGTGGGAGGCGTCATGCATAGACCCCAAGGGATTAGTTTGGAGGTCTCTCCCCGCCTTCATGCAGAGGGGTTATAGAACCTCTGGGATACCTTCCGGATTTCAAACACACACACTATAGCCTTATGCAAGTGAGGTTTCTTGATCTTTTGCCTACTGTCAAAAGGTCTGACCATAATGCTACAATGACACTTGTCAAATACATATTATAGATAAAACACCGACTTAGATATGCACAAGTAAAATTTCATTATCATTGTATCCATCCCATCTGTATCTTGAATTTTTATGATTTTCTATTGGCACGTATATTGCTTTATGTACATGCATATTGTATCTGCAACAGTGCAACAAAGCTCATAACGTGTGCATAAATCACACACGGCTATAATCTTGGCCAACCCAAAATGCTCGAGAAGTAGTATGTATTCAAGAGGCCAATTTGTTTAACGGAATTGATGTTGGAAAATACACAAAAATCATTGTTTTGTGAGCCCCACTGCGCTTTCTCCATCAAACTTGTTTGTTTGCACAGAAAATTGAAGCTTAGAAAAAATCTGCCACATCACCAAATACGAATTCCTCTCCAAAATGAAAACATGGAGAAATCTGATAAAAACTCAAACATATATTTTTTTATTCAATCTTTTCAATACTTTAAATTGATTGGGATATATTATTAAAAAAAAAATAACCAAGTTACCATCTGATCCAATTCTCTGGCAAACAAACAGAGGGGGGGGTTTTGAATTGATTGTGGGACCCATTATGGGTCACCCACCCTTTCCATTTCCGTGCCAAACAGAAGTTGTGACAAAGGCCACACATACCCCTTGGAAAAAAGAAAGTAAAAGTAGCAAACAAAGAGAGCATTGTCCTTGGCTTGGCCTCTCCCTATCCTCACCCCAAAAACCATGGGCAGCGGGCATGCATGGTTCACATGTATGTAGCCCAGCTCTACAAAAGTTGGGAATAAAACACTAGGAAAAGACTCATCATTTTAGATGCTTCTCTACTTTTCTCGTATCTTCTGCTACGAGACATATCTAGAAAATCGACCATAGCTATTCAAATCCCACACGAGTCTTTCTTGCCAAGGAATCTGAATGAGATGCCTCTTCTTCCTATGTTGCCAATTTAGATAACATCATTGCAAAGAGAATGAGAATAGCACTCAAAGACAATTTAGATAAATCATTGCAAAGAGAATGAGAATAACACTCAGAGAGGAATAGCTCACCAAGGCATTGACCTAGTCCTCTTTAGCTAGGATATGATACCCGACACACCACTAAACTTAGACTATAGCCAAGTAGGCCATTATTCCTCTAACTCTTGGGGTATGTGACCCTTTCACGCCTTTGATTCATCTTGCCACTCTGAATACATATATCAATATCATTGTGTATTTTTTTTACCTCTATACAGTGGCGGAGTCAGGATTTCAAAGACGGGGGCAAAACATAACTAATCGAGTGTGCCGTTGGTTCCCGACATCTCTTAAAAGAACTAGTGCATTTTTTGTCGAGACTGGAGGGCACAAATCAAGGGCCAAAAGCTCTTTTCGAGCAGGACCGGGGGGGGTGCACGTGCCCCCTGGCTCGGCCACTGCCTCTATATATCTTCCATATTGCATCATCTCTTCCTCTTATTTGCCACTGCATTTGATTCTTGGCGCTTCTTTATCACTTTAGCATAAGGGAACATTCAGTGGCGTATCTAGTTTCAGTTGTTTTCATCTTTTGTTCTACCTTTCCATTCCTCTCATAGTGCAATTGAGATTTCGGGAATCCTTGGACCATAAAACCGAGAGAATTCCTCTTTCATCTCACTTCCAAAGGCGGGATGAACCCCGCGGTAAAATGAACTCTAGGTCTTGTATGACAAGTTCGCTCAAGAATTAAGCTAACTCTTGCTCTTGTCAAACGACTAAAATTTGACAAAAACTTAGCAAGCCATAATGGAACTAGATCAAGCCTACGTCGAAACCACCCAATTCAAGATTACTAATTCAATCAAAACTTTCGAATTAGTCTCTCTCTCTTTTTTTTCCTATCTAAATTTCTAACTCTTACTAATTCTAGTTCCAACTAAATTTGAAAAAAAAAAAAAAAAAACTAAATCCTAACTTCTTTCTAATTCTCTTCTTCGAAAGACACTAAATCTAATTTCTAACTCCACCTGACAAAAGCAGCCTAAAGAGAGGAAAATGTAGGGTGGTTGAAAGACACAAAAAAACTTATTTGGCTAAATTTCTTTTAGTAACTTTTATTTCTTTTAGTAGTTTTTTCATTTTCTTTTACAATTGTATTTATTTTCTTTTTGTGAGGCGCGCGTAGTGCAGCTGGCCTTTTCTCTGTATATATTCTTATAGTTCTTTTTTAGATCAACTGAATACTTTGAGAGAGTTCTTTTGAATATTTAAGTGAGAAGCATGAAGTGGGAGACAGATTCTCCTCGGTGTGAGGCCCGATCTAAATCTCCATGTGCGATCATGGAGTGAGTAAGCGATCACATGGTTGAGAGACCCGAATCAATCTTTATCTCTCACATTTTATCCTAAATTAGATTATTCGCAATCGCCTCACAAATCTTAGATTTTCCCTTCTGTCTTGCATCAAATTGGTATCAGAGCTAAATCATTGTTGTTCTCTATAAAATTCAAAGCCCTAGCTTTAGATTTCCTCCTCCTTCTTTCTCTTCCCACAATCCCTAATTTTCCTTGAAAAAATGAAAAAAAAAAAATCCAAGAACCCTAGATCTATTCTTATAGTTTTGCGCAAAAAAAAGTTATTCCTCAGATTCCCTCAAATCCCCCCAAAGATCCCCAAAATATGAAATTGCACTGTTCATCATCTTCCCCTCTCTTCACCCAAAACCCTAACTCTAGATCTCCTTATGCGCTGCCACCCTTCCGTGCGGTTATGCGCCACCAATTTTCCTCTCTTTTCTGCTCATGATTCACACAAATCTCTCTCTACCACCATCTTCCTTCTCCCTTGACCTCGACATCAAACTCATCGACCTCACCACCACGACCTCACACCCGCCATCTCACCATAACCTCTGTGCCTCACCCTCATTTCACTTTTAAAAGCCACTGACTTCACCTTCACTCCTTAGATCCGACTTTGAATCGACTACTTCCTCGTCTTCGATTGGCCGATCTTGTTCCGGACTCGCCGCCGCCGCCACCTTTACTTCGTCTCGTGACCACCACGATAACAACCACCCTACCCCTTGTCGATGCTGACTTTGATCGTGATCAGATCGTGGTTACCTGACTTCAACTGCATTGATGCACCCTTGCCTAGATCTCAGAATAGGCCCAAAACGTTCCTAAATGCTGCATTTCTATTCTGATCAGTTCTAGATTTAGGCACATTAACATTAGATTCAGCTCTTCAGTTTTTCTTTGTGTATGATGCATGAAGTGAGTGAGAGATTTGAAATCACCTAGAGGGGGGGTGAATAGGTGAATTGGCTAATCTAAAAACTAAATGCGGAATTACAAAACTAATTTGCAACAACACTTAGTGCAACCAATGAGTGTAGCCGAATTCTCCGTGAAGGGCTCTGGACTAACTCCTCTTGATTCCTCTGAATAAGAGTTGAGGCGTTATATGAAGCTCTCGTGGTTAAGCACAAGTGAGGCACAAGCAAGCACAACCAAGCATATAGATATAACAATATGAATCAATGCAAGGCACAACACAAGCATATATATGATATGACAATATGAAAGATGCAATGCACAAATAAAGAGAGAAAGGGTTGAGAGTCAATTGATCAAACGCAAACAAGAAGATGTATTTCGAGGTTCGAGCACCGAGCTCTACGTCCCCGCCTTCACCGAGAAGGATTTCCAATCCACTAGGATTAGCGAACTCCTCTCTCAACCTTACAAATGCCACCGAGGCAATACAAACACAATCCACCTCACAAAGAGGGATAGGCCCTTAGCCAAACAACCACAATCACCTCTACTGAAGAGGGATACAAACCCAATCCAACTCCACCTCACCAAGAGGGAGTAAACCACAACCTCAACCTCTACCTCTACCAAAGAGGGAGCACCCCACAATCCAAATCAACCTCTACCAAAGAGGGATATCCAACAAAGAAGGGGTTTACAACTCTTGGAGGTTTCCACAACCTCAAACAAATCCTTTTTCCACAAAACAAAGATCCTAATAGAATAGGATAGAATGATAGGCACAAGTGTGGAAAACAAAGTGTTTTGATCAAAGAAATTCTCTTGGGAAAACACCAAAATTGATATGGAAATTTTAGATCAAAACTAATTCCCAAAAACCTAATTTCTTTGAAATAAACAAAATACTTTAAAACAAATAAGATGAATCTTTTGAGCTCTTAAACACTTTGAAAACTTGTTTTAAAAAAATCAGAGAATAGAGAAATTTTTCTTGTAAAAAATCTTGGCCAAATTCCCAAAGGAATAGGGTTTATATAGGCCCAAACAGAAAACTAGCCGTTGGCTGTTTTTACAGCCAGATACGGCTGGCGGTTGACTGCCAACGGTCATAATTATGACCGTTGGAGACCTGCGGTCGACCGGCCGGTCGACCGTAGAAAACAGAGAGCAGAGCTCTCTGGTCCGGTCGACCGCCCGATCGACCGGCCCAAGTGCCAGCCCAACGTGCACAGATCTGTGCACGTCGGTCGACCGATCGGTCGACCGGTCGGTCGACCGCCAGAGCCTGTCAGGCACTGTTCTGGGTCAGAAAACAGGATTTAAAAATATTGTAAAAATTCTCATAAAACTTCTAAAATCCACAAAAATAGTTTTATCATTTTACATTGAAATATAAACTTATGTTAAAAATTTCAACACAAATTTCAAACATTTTGAACCATTTTTGTGTCTTATAAATATTTCCGAAAACCAAAACCTATATTTTTCCAAACTTAGATTTTTCAATAAGAAATCTGATTTTTCCTAAAACTCATAGAAATACAAAAACATGATACTTAAACACTTATAGGCATGTTGCATATGGACATAAGTCCAATATACAAGAAACATATACATATCATTGTTTTTGACTTTAATTCCAAATATGTTTTGTTAAAAATGCCAAAACATCAAAACTCATGAATAGGCATATCAAAATAAGTTTGTCTAGGATATGAAGCAAGTATGTATATAGAACATATCTAATATACATTTAAACAATGTAAACTTGTTTTGAATCTATCTATTCATGAAAACCAATATCGGTTAAACCAAAAACCGAAAAACGAATTCAAAACATGAAACGTGTGTGTATTGTGAACTTGAGCATATCACACTATCTAGTCTTTACACATGGATCTAAAACAAAAACTAAACTAGGATACCTAAGTCTTCTTGACGACTCCATCTTCAAGTCGACTCGATCCAAACCTCCGTGATCCACCGAGTTAGACTCCAACGAGTGCTATGTATGATCTTGTTGCTCAGGCTCTTGAATCACCAGTGAAAGGCTTCAAAACTCCTTTGTTGAAGCTAATCACCAACAAATATCTTGATTAATGATCTGAAACTAAACATCACAAGATTATTAGTAAACATAACTACATGAGTTAATCATCATCAAAACTAGAGTGGAAGGCCTTTGGGCCAACAAGATTGACCTGAGTAAGATGACCAATTATTAATTTCAGAATTTAGTTACCATCCGAGTCATAAATGATGTCATTACTGCATATAAATGAAGAGTAGTCCTTTTACACTCAAGAACGAGTTTTATCAACCCATGAGAGAATTGATGGAGACGTAAAGACCTATTTGGCTGTAATTCTTCTAGTAATTTTAATTTCTTTTAGTAGTTTTTTAATTTTTTTATTAAACTTTTTAATTTCTTTATGTGAAGCACGAGTAGTGCATGTTGTGACCTTTAGCTATATATATTATTGTAGTGCTTTTGATTAAGATCAATGATTATTAAAATTATGAGAGAGCTTTTTTTTGGAATCTTCATGTGAGAAGCATGAAGTGGGAGAGAGATTTTTCTGGGTGTGAGGCCCGATTCTAAATGTCCGTGTGCGATACATGGAGTGGGTGAGCGATCAACTCGGTAAATGTCTCGAATCAATCTTTATCTTTTATGTAATTTTCCAAACCCTATATTAAATTATCTCAATCCCACCTCAACCCTAACTTTCCCCTCTATCCTGCGTCAGTGGTTCTACAATGCAATCCAGAAGGTTCGATATATATTAAGTATTCTTGCGACTCCACTCCATTCATAGAATATGGATAGCCAAACATTCAGTTTTAGCATGAACACTAGTTCAAGGAAAGGAAGCTAAAGTTGGCTCGAGAGGTAAACGATCTAACGCCTCTTTTAATCTTTAATTAAAAATGTCTAGCTTGGGCCAGTTCCAGCAAAGAAAATAACAAAGTCAATTGAGAATCAGTTTCCTGTAAACAAGAGTGGGAGGATTAATTTGTTGCTCTAAGTCATTGATGTTTAAAATTCTATGATTCTAACTCATTGGTGTCTCTGTCTGACTCGCAATATTGAGATGAACTTAAAATGGAGAAAATTTGTGGAAGTCTATGTAGAAGAGGAGAGCTCGCCATCTGCCTTTTTTGTGTAAGATTTTGTGAAGTGAAAAAAGATGGCCATCTTTAATGTAACACAGGGTGTATTTTAGATAAAATAAGGTTTGACAAATATTATACCATCTGTGCTCCTAGCTAATGAGTCTTTTTTTCTCCTCCCTTGCCAATATATTAAAGGTGAACCACGTAAATCTGTCTTCTTTTTCTTTTTGATGTTTTTATGTTTATATCTTGATCAATTTGTATATTTTGAGATTTGGTGCAATGTGGTCCCACAAAGGAACATATAATTTAGCATGTTGGGAGTCTGCCAGAGGTTCAATGTAAACACCAGAGTATGCCAAAGAACAATCACAAATAGCAAAAACAAAACAAATGTGAAAGAACGCGAGAAAATACAGATTTAATGAGATTCGGCAATTGCCTACGTCATCGGAGAAGAAGGGGAGAAAGATCTTTTTCATATCACCAACTCAGGTCACAATCAATGGGGGATAATACCCCTCTGTATATAGCTAGAGAATTCATGAGAAAAGAAAACTAAAAGATCTGAAATTGAATCAGAATCAATTTCAGAATCGAACTTGGGAACAATCTAGACTCGATTGTCGGTTGACCGGGCGGTCGACCGACCCATGTGTAGCGTCGATCGCGCATCGATCGCTAGTTATTCAGTGGCAAAAAAATCATTCTGAATGGTCGACCAGGCGGTTGACCGTCCCCATCTAGCGCTTGTGCTGCTCTCTGTTCTGTGCATGTCAGTTGACCAGTCTGTGCACAGTGATAGACCGATTTGTCTTCTGTTTTGCTCTTGTGCACGGGCGGTCGACCGACCCCCTGTCTTCAACAATGATGTGTCTCTGTCTTCTTGTTCATGTCGTTGAATTCCAAATCTCTAGACTATCTTTTCCAATGAGTTAAAAGACTCTATCAACAGGATTTTAGACTCTCTCCCTACAATTCTTCACCTCGGTGAAGATTTTTCAAATTTGAGCCGAACATCACGAATCACCGTGTCGACTCAACCTAGCTGTACCAATGTGGCTGCTACGTACCCCTTACCCGAGGGATCAAGTCATTCGTAGTTCATCCAAACGAGCTCCATCGAACTCAAGCAACTAGAAGGATATGAAGTAACTTCTTACAGTACGCGAACTTTACTCCCGCAACAACCTTAGTAAGCATATTAGTGGGATTCTCCTTTGTGTGAATCTTCTTTAACTCAATGTCCCTCGTATCAAAAATCTCCTGAACAAATGAAACCTGACATCGATGTGCTTCGTCCTTGCCTAATAGACCTGGTTCTTTGCCAGATACATAGCACTTATGCTATCATAATTAATCTTCAATAGATTCTAATCGATTCACCAATCATCAAGCAACCCTTGAAGCCAAACTATCTCCTTTATGGCCTCCATCATGGTCATATACTCGGCCTCTGTAGTAGACAAAGTGACAATGTACTGTAAAATAGAGCGCCAACTCACTGGTACTTGGCCAATGTGAAAACATGCCTTGTCTAGACCGACGCTTGTTGATCGGCAAAAAGCATACATAAATATAAGTAAAGGAGTGTAAGTTGATGTTACTGCTTTTGCGATTCTTTCATAATAGCAAAGTGGCTATACGGGTCGTATCCATAAGGAGGGAGAGCGATGAAAGCTTGATGCGGCGTCTTTGTTCAAGAAAAGAGAAAGTTCTTTGTTTCAAATAAAGAATTGAAAAATGAAAACAAGTTGGTTTCAAAAATTGTTTTAGAATAATTTGGTGGTTTGTAAAATTGAATTTTCTTAATGGTAAAACACATGACTAACTTTCTACTAAGTGCTCCCTCTAATTACTAACTTCTTGAAGATGTACTCTCATGATGGATCATAGGCAAGTATTACCTTTATGCATAGGAACTATTCACGTTGGGACCGAATGAAAGTCCTTCCTTTAACTTAGCTTCACACGGCAAAACTTGGACATTCCCTTATCAAGATCAATAGAAGGCGAGAATAATGGAAGACACAATTGGAGTAATAATATTGGTAAAGTTAAAAGAAAAATCTCTAACTTACAAAAATAAGTAAAGTATACAATCCATAGATCAACAAAACCCGTTAAGCATGAAATATAAAAAAGTGAATACTTGTATGTAAGTTAGAGTTAGAACCCTCGTCTTAAGATATCATAGCTCTCGTTTGCATAAGGCTTATTTGACACTATTGACTCATTTGGGTTATCAATCAAGTTGTTAGAGATTAGTGAGTTAGTAGTTAGTTAGCCATGCAATGGAAGAGTTAGTTAGACATGGTAGTAAAAGAAACAACAAAAGAAAAGAAGTAAAGAGAAAGGGAGTTACACTACAATAAGAAAGTAAAAGCAAATAGAAAATACAAGTAAATGGAAAGAAGAAAGAAAAGTAGCTACTTGTATTAGCTTGTCACCTTCAAATGCAACTTGTACACGCACTCTTTCTTTCACTCTATTGGCTAAACTAAGCTAGAAGAAGAAGAAAACAACTACAATCCTAGAAACAAACAAATAATAATGCTCTAAAATCTAGATATATCCATCTTCAGAACCCCAGGGAGGTTTTTATAGGCACCAGGGAAGGGGGCCAGGGGGACAACCCCTGGCCCAAAGTATGGGCGCGGCCGCGTTTCCGCGGCAGTACCAAGATAGCGTGCGCAGCGCCGCCTGTTGCGTCTGATCAGATCTGTCCCTTGTCTGCTGGATTTTCTGGTTTGTTGATTTGATGTCTCGGGCTGACAAAATCTCCTCCCTAAGGTCAATGGCTACTTGGTAGACCTTTAATCACCCATTAAATGATAATTTAGGGTCTTCTTCTTCATTGCACACCATGAACCTAGGATCAAGAAAGAAAAACTTTATTAGCAGAATTTAATACAAAATAAGTATGCAGGTGTGATAAAAATTATGCAATATTAGATACTAATCAGACCCCTATACTTATCTTTTTGCTCGTCCCGAGCAAAACAAAAATAAGAGAATTATTACACCACTTTCGCAGGTGACAC
Organism: Agave tequilana; assembly: GCA_038442645.1. Classification (NCBI taxonomy): domain Eukaryota; kingdom Viridiplantae; phylum Streptophyta; class Magnoliopsida; order Asparagales; family Asparagaceae; genus Agave; species Agave tequilana. Next base: position 23,783 of record JAVJIF010008195.1, on the reverse strand, counting down.
GATTGCACTGAGCATGTGCAACAAGCCTTTAAACCTCTAGATTTCCCCTAGAGGAGGAGTATTGTCTCCTGAGAGTTTTCAGCGGATTGCACCCACAAAATCTAGTAATTGAAGAAAAATATTTAGTTGTTAGTAAACCTCTTTTAAGAAAAAGAACTTTCAATCATCTAAACAAAAATGAGTGAATGATGTAAGAATTAGGTTCAACCCTCATAAGTCCTCCTATACTTTAACCTTCATAAAAGAAGAAATTATGATTTTTCTTTTAAATTTAGAAAGGATCTTGTACTTCTAACTCATTCTATTATTTTGCTTTAGATAGATATGCATAATGTGTAAGTGTGATGTGCTTGAGATTTCTCAACTCAACTTTGAATATCATTTAATTTTATTAATATTTATCTATTATTCTTGATTTCATTAGACTTTCTACTTTACTCATGTAACATATATCAAACCGATGACTCCCAAACCAGATGGTTTTAGGGCACCAGGTGGAAAAACATCCCTCAGGTCAAATATGCAAGTAGAGTAGGCCACAAAATCAATATTTACTTATATATTATATATATTTATTATTTTTATTTTTATTTTTTTGGCGTGAGTAATCATGCTTCTTGAGGCACAATTATCCAGTTTTTTTCTTTCTTTTTTTTTCTCTCAGAATGTGTCTCTAAATCTCAAGCATGTGTGTGTGGTTTATGTCTATTCTACTAAGGCTAAATAAAATGTATGAGTTATTTTCCTTATCCCTCCCAACTCTTAGTCAAATCAATGTTTCTTGTTTATTTAGGTAAAAATAAAGATTCATTAATAAGGTTCCCTTAATTCTTACAACCTTTTGGTATTATTATAAAGAGTATAAAAATTTATTTTCGTTCAGGAGTGTCTTTTTTATTGTTTATTCAGGGAAAGAAAAGAAAAAATGTTAGCGTCTCCCCACACCTATCTAATGCATTGTCCTCAATGTTTAGTCATGAAAATGCAAATACAATAAATAGGCGAAAGAAAAGATATCACCGTCGTTGTCGACTCGGGCCGCCAAGTGCGAATAGGCTAAGGGAGAGGGAGAAGAAGAAATTTCCAAAAGGTTATGTACAAGTATATAAGGAGTGAGTATATAAACAAAAAAGAAAAAAAAATTTATTACACTTTTTTTTTGGTGGTGCGTGGATGGCGATGGTCAGGTGTATGACGAAGCGAAAAGACTCAGCACAAGTTCAGCCTGGGATGCAGGCTCAGTGGTCTAAAAGGGCTTCAGTCTTTACCCATTCACTTTGAATTCCGTGCTGTTCTTAGGATCGATAATAATCACAGCACCGTGTGGAAAGATAATGCGCACTATGAATGATCTAGACCAACGACTGTTCAGCTTTCTCGCGAAAATGTGAAGCCTCGAGTTATATAGCAAAACCATGTCTTCTGGGGCAAAGTTTTTTCAGTTTATGATCTGATCATGAAAAAGTTTAGTCCTACTTTTGGTGATCCGAGCATTCTCGTAGGCTTTATTCCGTATCTCCTCTAATTCTGAGATCTGTAGTCTCCTTAGCTCATCGGCCTTAGTCAGATCAAAATTGAGTTGCTTAATGGCCCATAGAGTATGGTGTTCTAACTCGACTGGCAGATGACATGCTTTTCTAAATATGATTCTTTAAGGAGACATCCCCATGACTGTCTTAAAAGCAGTGCGGTAAGCTCACAATGCATCGTTGAGTTTGACCGACCAATCCTTTCGGTTTTGTCCGACAGTCTTTTTCAAAATGAGCTTGATCTGTCGATTGATGACTTCGACCTGCCATTTGTCTGGGGAAGATACAGAGTGGATAACTTGTGATTGATGGAATATTTTCGCATCAGAGCTTCAAAAACTTTATTGCAGAAATGCTTCCATTATCACTAATTATCGCTCTGGGGTGCCAAATTGGGAGAAGATGTTTTCTTTGAGAAATTTGACAACCACTTTGTTGTCATTGGTCTTAGTTGGCACAGCTTCTACCTATTTAGAAACGTAATCTACAGCAACTAAAATGAACTAATTGCCGAAGGAATTAGGGAATGGTCCCATGAAGTCGATACTCCAAACATCAAAAATTTCAACTTCAAGAATCAAGTTCAGGGGCATCATGTCTCTTCTTGAAATTTTCCTAATCTTCTAACAATTTGCACATGTCTTGAAAAAGTGGAATGAGTCTTTGAACAAAGTGGGCCAGTAAAACCCACTCTGTAAAACTTTCTCTGCAGTCTTGCGGGAACCGTAGTGTCTCCGCATGCAAGTTCATGGCAAAAGCTTAGCACACTCCTCTGTTCTTCCTCTGAGATCCATCGTCGAATAATCTGGTCGGGACAATACTTAAAAAGATACGGCTCTTCCCAAAAGAAGTGCCGTATTGAGCATAGAAATGACATTGATCTTGCCTTGTCTAGTCAGCGGGTAATTGTCTAGTGGCCAGGTAATTAACTATGTCCGTATACCAGGGTTCCTTGAAAATGGCCAGGATGTGCTCGTCTTGGAAATCCTCGTTGATCGGAGCTTGTATGATAGGTGCGTTCGGAATTCGTAATTGATGATCAGCGACCACATTTTCTATACCTCGTTTATCCCGAATTTTCAGGTCAAATTCTTGAAGCAAAAGGATCCACCGAATCAGTTGGGCTTTTGCTTCCTTCTTAGTCATTAGGTATTTTAGTGTCGAGTGATCCGTGAAAATCACCATCTTCGATCCTAACAAGTAGGGCCAAAACTTCTCTAACGCAAAGACAACGGCCAAGAATTCTTTCTTGGTCGTTGTATAATTCAGTTGGGCTTCTGATTGAGATTAAATATAAAGTTCAGATATGCTTAGTCTCAATGCGAATCCGCTGTAGCAAGGGCTTGAGCGGGTCGTGATCCTCAGGGAAGAATGCGATGCAAGCTTTTCGGCCGATTCCCTTGTATTTGCATTTTGAATCTTTGTATTTGCGCTACTTCACCTGGGCTTCAAACATGGGCTTGGATCTGGGCTTTTGGGCTCTTTTAGCTTTATTCTTTATTAAATTGATAATTTGAGGCCTGCACATATTAAATAAAGAAATATTAATAATTGTGCATTATAATATGAATAAATGTGCAAATGCGATGGTATATATGATGTCAATTATGCATTTTTCACTACCTATCACACTCCCACACTTATCTTTTTGCTCGTCCTCGAGTAAAAATCAAAAAGAAAGAGAAAAATTTAACCTAGCTAACTCACTTTCGTAGGAATCACGGTTGCACTTAGCATGTGCAACAAGCCGTTAAACCCCTAGGTTACCCTAGAGGACGAGTGTTGTCTCGTGAGGGTTTTCAGCGGATTACACCCAGAAAATCCATAAAAAGGAAAATATTTGAATTATTATTGAAGAGACTAAGTAGTCTATAAGTTTTAGGATCCTCATTTTTATTCATTCTTCAAACCTAGTCTTTATAAAGTCAATTGTTATTCATTTTAGGTAAGGATTAAAATTGAATTTCTAATATAGTCTTTTTCGTTACCAAAAGTCATACGCACCCTTGTGAATCTAGGAATTCCTTAACTTGGACTCTCATGCCTCATTATTATTTTTATAACATCATCTAATTTTCTTTCGTGTAAGTATCAAGGCTTCTTGAGGCCCTCATACCTAACTAATTGACTATTAGATGTGTTAATATATATATTTTATTTATTTATTTTTTTGGCATGTATACTCATCTAATTTTCTTTCGTATAAGTATCAAGGCTTCTTGAGGCCCTCATACCTAACTAATTGATTATTAGATGTGTTAATACATATATTATATTTCTTAGTTTTCTTAGGCTTTCTAATCCACCCATGTAACGAACTTAAAGTCGATGACTCCCAAACCGGTTGGCTTTAGGGCACCAGGTGAGAAAACACCCCGCGGACTCAAATTCGAGTGAACTAGGCCCCAAAACTAAGGACTTTATTTTATTTACTCACCTTTAGGCATGAATACTTATGCTTCTTGAGGCACATGTATCAGCTTAATTGGTGATTTTTTTTTTCTTTTTTCTTTTTTTTTTATGAGGCACAAGGTCTTTGTCTTAGAATCCTAGATATGCATTTGGTATGCACATTTCATTAAGGTAAAAATCAAGACTAATTATTTATTCAATTTCTCTCCTATACCTAAAATTTAAACAATTTATTTATTTTGACCAAGTTTTTAGAAATCCTAATCATGATTTTCCTAATCCTTAAAACTAACTTAGATTTCTTTCAAAAAATAAGTCAAAATATTTCCTTTTTATAACATTTTTTTTTAATATTTATTAGCAATTTTTTTTTTTTTGTGTTTTTTTTTTTTTTTTTTAAAATGTTAGAACAATTTTTTTTTGTGTTTTTTTTTTTTTTTTTAAAATGTTAGAACAAATAAAGAGAAAAATATTTTTTTTTTTATTCTTTTCTATGTTAGTAAACCCTCCCCCACACTTATCTCATGCATTGTCCTCAATGTATGAAATGCATGAATGCATGAAGAAAAATGTAAAGAGAGGCAAAGAATAATATAATATGTACAACACATGTATCACTCTCACCTAGAGCTGCTTAGGATTCATCCCTCTAGCTCGTTTCCCATCATTCCAATGGGTTCTCTTTATAAGGCACAATGGGGAGACCAACATTTTTGTTTTAACTTTCTCTCCCCCCAGTTTCATCTTCTTTAGGCTCTTCCTCATCATATGTCCACCTCCATTATTCAAAAATTCATCACACCTTTCAGTTGGAACTTCCTTGCCGAGAAATTCTAGCTCAGTTCCGTACATCTCCTCAAAACTTAAATCAACACTTTTCCCTGGAAGTGAATAATTAACCAACATCTCCTTAATCGGTGTATCTAAACATAGGAGTTCTTCTTCAAAGAGACTTTCGAAAGTTAAGTCAATTGGAGTTTCTTGAACTATATTCTCATGCGATATTTTAGTGCTTGGCTCTTTGAAGATACTTAGATCAAATCTTCGTTTTTTAAATGGAACTTTAAAATTATAATCCTCAACATGTGTCATCTTATCACTAAAATCGCACTTATCCTCAAATAACTTGTCAAGAAATAGAGACTCATTTTCACTTTCTTTTTCACAAATGTTCTCGATGAAGTTCACCTCAAATGTTTGGTCTTTAATCTTACGAGATTGGTTTTCCAGGTTGAAGACATTGACCTCTTTAGTCATGTTTCCAAAAGTCAACCTCATGGATCCATTCCTACAATTTATGATCGCATTTGCAGTTGCAAGGAACGGACGCCCTAGGATAACGGGAGTTTGAGACCGAAGAGTGGATACAGGTTCGGTCTCCAGAACAACAAAATCTACTGGGTAGATAAACTCCCCAACTTGGACGAGCACATCGGTAATTTCTCCTTTGGGAATTTTTATGGATCGGTCAGCCAATTGGATTGTAACCTTAGTCGGACTAAGTTCGCCCAACCCAAGTTGTTGGTAAACTGAGAAGGGGAGTAAGTTGATACTTGCTCCCAAATCAAGAAGTGCATGCTTATTGCAGTTTGACCTATTGTGCAAGAGATGGTGGGGCAACCAGGGTCCTTATACTTGACAGGGATCTGGTTAGACAATAGCTCACTAATGTTAGTGGCTAGAAAAACCTTCTTGGGCACATTAGTCTTTCTCTTCTTTGTGCACATGTCCTTAATAAACTTAGCATACTTAGGAACTTGTTAAATTGCATCAAGAAGAGGTATATTGATCTTAACTTGATTAAAATCTCTCGTACCTTATCCATTTGTGCACATTGCTTATCTTTAAGCCTATTTGGGTAGGGTGCGATGGGCTTGTGCATATCTTCGGCTGACTTGTCTTTTTCGTGTTGTTGGCATTAAGTTGGGATGGAGTGGGATCAGGCAAGCTGAATGCTTGTTTAGAACTTGATGGTGTTGATACTTGATTATCAACTTGTTTTCCCGACCGCAATGTATGAATCGCATTGCACTGACTCATATGATTCTCTTCAGCCAAGTGAGCTTGACTAGAGTTCCTAGGGTTTGGGAATGGTTGACTAGGTAGAGTACCCTTTTGCCTTTCTTGCTGATTCATTTGCATCTCTATCCTAGTCAAGACTTGAGCCAGCATGTCATTGCTTTTAACGATAGTGTCCACCTTTCTTTCCAGATTGGAGAGCCTTGTTTCCATTTGTGAATATTGGAAAGAGGGTGGAGGATTTTGATAGGGCAGATTTTGGAAATTGTTGGAGAATTTGGGCCTAGTTTGATCATTGTTACTTTGGCCCCATGACAAATTGGGATGGTTTCTCCACCGGGATTGTAGGTGGGCGAATATGGATTGTTGGCGGGCAGATTGTTGGCGGGCCTTGTGAAGGCCGCACTCATATGTTCGGGCAGACTTTGGTGCGCGATAAAGACAGGACATTCCTCGAACACATGGTTCCTATCTTGACAATAAGTACAGCCCGCCGAAGATGTTGGGCTGACTTGGTTCACAGAGACTGGCTCCTTAGTTTCAAGAGCCTCTAGTCTACGCATAACAGCAGCTAACTTAGCATCTTGTGCTATGTTGGCCTCAATGGAATGAATACCTCCTTTTGAAGAAGTGGGTCATTAGTCCTAGATTTCTCAGGAGTAGGGTCCCACTGGATGGCTTTTTCAGCTAAGTCCTCAAACAATGACCATCCTTCATTTTCATTCTTTTCCAGAAATCCTCCTTGACACATGGATTCTAACAATGTCTTAGTAGAATAATCTAATCCATCATATATGACTTGGCAAAGTCGCCATTTCTCTACCCCATGATGGGGACATTGGGCAAGGAGGTCCTTAAACCGCTCGAAGTATTTCCAAAAAGGCTCATTGGCTGTTTGCTTAAACTGTAGGATATTCTTCCTAATCAGTGCAGTCTTGTGAACAGGATAAAATTTCTTCAAGAAGGCCTTGACGAAACTGTCCCAAGTGTCTATAGAACCAACCTCTAGACTGTAGAGCCATTTCTTTGCTAAATCTTTCAAAGCAAAGGGGACAAACCTAAGCTTAATGGCATCTTTTCCCAACTTAGGCATATTTATCATTAAACATACTTCCTCAAATTCCCTTATGAAGAAGTATGCATCCTCTGATTCAAGTCCATGAAACTTAGGAAGGGTGTTGATATATTGTGGCTTAAGCTCAAATGGGTCAACACCTTCATTACTCAGCTTGATGCAAGAAGGAATAGAGGTTCTAAGGGATAGAACCTATCTTGGAGAGATGGCGGTTGAGCCATGAGAGAGTCGGGCTTGAGCTCGGGTGGTGAACTAGTTCTAGTAAGCCTGGATGTAAGTGGGTCTCTTGACCAAGCGGGCATGCACAGTTAGCAACCAAAGTTCACCCAATCAACCAAAAAGAAAAAGAAAAACAAACAAAAATCCTATTCTGGGGTTATCCTTGACCTAGACGACTCCTAACTTTAGACTGTCCTTAGGAGGTCTATTGTCGACGTCAACCACGAGCTAATCGACCAGTTCAGGGCAAGACCGGTGGGAGGTTTTCCGTCAGAGACGTTCCTTAATTAAATAACCACCGTTCTTCGGGCTTTCGGCCCTCAATCCCTTCGCTAGACACCGATTTGGCAAGGGTTAATTTCGAACAACTTTCCTTCTTCGGTCAATCTCCTATTGAGTCCGAGTTACCTTAGGGCCAACGTCTAGTCAAGTTTTAATTAGGGTTAGGGTTGTGAGTGTGACTGGTATGATTTGTGGGCCAAGGAAGGGTGATGAAATCCCCACCTTATCTTTGTTATGGGTTATGCCCTTAAGATGGATTAGTGTACGTGTAAAGCGGTAGAAAAGTAATCACTCAAGAAAGCGGTAAACAACCAAGAGTGCTTCCTAATCTATATGCTTATGCAAACGTACCTTGTCGCCAGCACTCTTCAACAGAATTAAAGAATAAAAATAGACACGTGCCCTAAAATGCAAGAGTCTAAAAAAATATTTTTTTATTTTTTTCAACAAATAGGTTAATGTTAATTATTAGCAGTTGCAGTGTGATCACAGAGAGATAATAACACAGCAGAAAATATACTTTTGCACTGCAGAGCAACCTGCAGAAAAATGAATTAGTAGTGAGCTACAATTGCCGCGGATTCGCGGCTTTTGCCGTGGATTCGCGGCAAACTTGTAGGTCCAAGTGCTCTGCCTTCGAGGGCAGAGGCACTGGATAGCAATATGTGTCTTCTGCTGCACTGTTTCTGCTTTCTGTTCTCTGTACCTGCAACAGAAAAGAAAGAATGATTAGAACAAAGAAATCGTGCCGTTCCTTCCCCGGCAACGGCGCCAAAATTTGATTGAGATTAAATATAAAGTTCAGATATGCTTAGTCTCAATGCGAATCCGCTGTAGCAAGGGCTTGAGCGGGTCGTGATCCTCAGGGAAGAATGCGATGCAAGCTTTTCGGCCGATTCCCTTGTATTTGCATTTTGAATCTTTGTATTTGCGCTACTTCACCTGGGCTTCAAACATGGGCTTGGATCTGGGCTTTTGGGCTCTTTTAGCTTTATTCTTTATTAAATTGATAATTTGAGGCCTGCACATATTAAATAAAGAAATATTAATAATTGTGCATTATAATATGAATAAATGTGCAAATGCGATGGTATATATGATGTCAATTATGCATTTTTCACTACCTATCAGCTTCCTTCAAGGTCCTACTCGAGTAGTAAATTGCGTGCTACTTATTGTTAATTCGCTGTCGTAGAACAGCGCCAATAGCAAAATCAGAGGCATCGCACATGATTTCAAATGGTTTTGCCCAATCAGGAGCAAAAATAATAGGCACAGAAATAAGTTCTTGCTTAAGCTTCCCCCATGACTTGAAACATTCATCGTTAAAATCAAAGGGCACGCCCTTTACGAGCAGGTTGGTTAAGGGCCTAGCGATTTTGCTAAAATTCTAATGAACTGTCGGTAGAACCCAGCATGCCCTAGAAAGGATCTAATATCCTTGATGCTTTTGGGTGGTGAAAGCTTAGCAATTATTTCTACTTTAGTCTTGTCCACTTCAATTCCTCTCCTAGAAATCTCATGGCCTAAGACAATCCCCTGTCTTACCATGAAGTGATATTTCTCCCAGTTCAGAATTAGGTTCTTTTCCTTACATCTTTATAGAACCAACTCAAGATGATGAAGACATTGTTTAAATGAATCTTCGTAGATGGAGAAGTCATCCATGAAAATCTCAAGAAAATGTTCCACCATGTCAGAGAACAAACTGGCATGCACCGTTGGAATGTTGCGGGAGCATTGCATAATCCAAAGGGCATGCGTCGATAAGCGAAGTTTCCAAATGGACAGATGAACGTGGTCTTTCTCTGGTCTGCTGCAGCAATGGGGATTTGATTGTATTCCGAGTACCCATCTAGGAAGCAATAGTACCCATATCCAGCCAGGTGTTCAAGCATTTGGTCGATGAAGGGTAGCGGGAAGTGGTCTTTACGGGTGGCTTCATTCAACTTTCTATAGTCAATACAAATATGAATCTTGGTAGGCAGTCTTATTTGTACTAACTCTTTTTACTCATTTTCAACCACCGTAAAGCCAGCTTTCTTTGGGACCGCATGACCAGGGCTAACGCATTGGCTATCAGAAATGAGATAAATGATCCTATTATCTAATAGTTTCAAAATTTCCGCTTTTATTGCCTCTTGCATGAGTGGGTTAAGCCTGCGTTGTGGGTCCCTCCTGGGAGTCGCTTTATCGGTTAAATGGATTCTATGTTGAACTATTGCTGGACTTATCCATTTGATATCCTTCATCGTCCATCCAATGGCTTCCCTGTGTCTTTTCAGAATTGACATTAAGTTGTCCTCTTGTTGCTCAGTCAGGTGGGATGCTATGATGACTGGCAGGGTTTCTTTTCCGCCGAGGTAGGCGTACTTGAGGTATTCAGGTAAGGCTTTTAGCTCTAGGGAAGGTGTTGCTTCATTGGAGGCAATCTCTAGACTTCAATCTTATAATGAGGTACACTTGGGCTTGACACCTAGTCCACTGCCGAATCTACGTCTGGTCTAGATTAAAATCCTTAGACTCCAGATCAAACTCTGGCTCTGTTTCTATCCCATGCTTTCCTCATCCTCACTCGACAGATTTTTAATAGAACTGACCTCAAAAATCTGATCATTGATATCCCTGGGTTGTCTTCCAAGACTGAAGACATTGACTTCCTTCGTCATATCTCCAAAGGTTAATCGCATGGACCCATTCCTATAGTTGATTATGACATTTGTTGTAGCAAGGAATGGGTGCCCTAAGATGACCAGAGTTTGAGACTGCGGATTTGACACAGGTTAGGTATCAAGCACAATGAAGTCAATAGGGTAGATAAAATCCCCGGTTCGGATAAGGACATCTGTGATTTCCTCTTGGGGATTTTTATAGATCGGTCAGCTAACTGAATGGTGACTCGAGTTGGCTCAGTTCACCCAACCCAAGTGTTGATATACTGAGAGGGTAGCAAGTTGACACTTGCTCCTAGGTCAAGAAGTGCTCTGCTAATTTCTGTTTGTGCTATGGTGCAGGAAATTGTGGGGCATCTGGGATCTTTGTATTTCACCGAAATGAGATCAGACAGAATTTCACTTATGTTGGTTGTCAAGAACATTTTCTTGGGCACATTTGTCTTTCTCTTCTTTATACATATCCTTAAGAAATTTGGCATAAGCTGGGACTTATTGGATAGCGTCAAGAAGAGGCACATTCAGTTTGACCTGGTTAAATATCTCAAGCATCTTCTTCATATGCATATTCTTATTGTTGTTCCTAAGCCTATTGGGAAAGGGTGCTACAGGCTTATGAACTTATTTGACAGCCTTGTCCTCGTCAGATGTTTGTGGAGCAGATTAGGAGGAACAAGCAGAGGTGGAGACTGGAGTAGGATCAATGTGGACATGATTTTTCTGATTGTAGACCTAGTTATCCACCTTCTTTTTAGATCGAAGTGTGTAAACAGCATTGCACTGGTTGATTGAAGAATCCTGAATTTCATACGCTTGACTGGAGTTTTTTGGGTTAACTAGCGACTGGCTAGGTAAAATACCCTTTGGTCTTTCACTTAGAGATCTAGCTAATTGGCTTATCTACATTTCCAATCTCGATATGGCCTGTGAATGGTTGCTCATTGTTTGTCCCCGATATTGCATGAAAGCGGCTTGGGACTTCATAAAAGCCTCCATGCTCTCTTCCAATTTACTGAATTTCTTTTCCATTGGTGAACTTTGGAAGGAGGATGATGGGGCTTGACTGGGAAAATTTGGTGGAGGAGTGGGATGGTGAAAATTATTAGGAAAATTTGGCCTGCGAGAATCGTTCTGGGCCCAAGAGAAATTGGGGTGATTTCTCCAACTGGGATTGTACGTTTGCGAGTACGGATTGTGTTATTGTCATGAATAAGCCGCATTCATATGTTTCGGTGGCACTTGCTAGGTATGAAAAACAGGGCACTCTTCAAAGATATGGTTCGGTGCCTGGCAGTATGAACAACCCAGATTGTGAATTGGTGGTGGGTTGATTTGGTTGACATTGGCTGTCTCTTTTATTTCTAGAGTCTCTATTCTCCTCATCAGGGTAGCAATCTTAGCTTCTGCAGCTATGAATGATTTTAGATATAGGAGCCCTCCTTTTGAAGTTATAGATTGTGAATTCCTTGGTTTTTCTGAGGTTGGCTCCCATTGCAGGGTTTTCTCAGCTAAATCCTTAAATAAATCCCAACCTTAATTCTCATCCTTTTGCAAGAACCCTCCCTGACATATGGTTTCTAACAGGGTTTTCGTTTGATAATCTAAACCATTATAGAGAATCTAACATTGACGCCATTTCACCACACCATGATGAGGGCACTAAGCTAGGAGATTTTTGAATCACTCAAACTATCTCCAAAATGGTTCGCTCGATTCTTGCCTGAACTGCATGATATTCTTTCTAATTAGAGCAGTTTTGTGGATTGGGTAGAATTTCTTTAAGAAGGCCTTGACGAAATCGTCCCACGTTGTAATTGAATCTGCTGCCAAACTGTACAACCATTTTTTAGCTAGGTCCTTTAGGGAAAGGGGATAAAATGTAACCTAACGGCATCGTCTCCTAGCTGGGGAATACGCATCATAAGGCATACTTTTTCAAATTTCCTAACGAAGAAGTATGCGTCCTCGATTCTAAACCATGAAACTTTGAAAGAGTGTTAATGAATTAAGGCTTTAATTCAAAATTATTTCAATTCGCCTCAGGCAGTTTTATACAAGATGGCAATGAGGTTCTAATCGGGTAAAACCTGCCCTGAAGTGACGCCATCACCAGTTCTGAATGTAAGGGTAGAGAAGTATTTCTGGTTAATCTGAAAGTTACAGGATCTCTCACCCACTCTTGCATGCGACACACCACAAACAACGTAAAGACAACAACAATCAAAAAGAATAAAAAAGCAAACAAAAGAAAGAAAAACAACCACAAAATCTTAGTCTAAGGTACCTAGACCTAGACGACTCCTAACTGGTCGATTCTCCGGGGGAGGTTGTTGCAGGAACTTGACTACAAGCTAATCGGTCAGGAAAGGGCAAAACTCAGTGGGAGGTATCTGGGCGTGAGCCACGTGCCTTAATTACGCCAAACCACGAAGCTTTCGAGGCTTTGCCTCTCAATCCACTTTCCTTAGACACCGATTTTGCAGGAGTATAGTTCTTGCAATTTTCACCCTCGGTTAATCTCTCAGTGAGTCCAAGATGTCCCTAGGGCCAACGTCTATCAATTTTTAGTTAAGTCTTGGGATAGTGCGAGTGCACTTGGAGATGGTTTTTGGGCTAAGGAAGGGTGATGAAATCCCCACCTTATCTTTTTTATTTGGGATTTTACCCTTAATGTCAATTGTGCAAGTGTACAGTTTATTCACAATAAGGTAACACTCAAAGCGATAAATCACTCCAAATGTTGGTCCTATTCTATATGAATGCACACGTACCTTTTCTTCAGTACTCTTCAATAGAAATTAAAATGAATTAAAATAGACAAGTGCACTAAATGTAAGAGTCTAATCCAAATTTCAATTAAGCAACAAGTAGATTTTTGTTGAGTTTATTACACATGTATAAGGTGAAGCATTCAAGGGAACTAAAAAAATTTAGAAAGCAATTTGAGCAATTTTCGGCAACCCTGCAGAAGAGTTTGTTAGTACTTCAATCGGAGAAACTCGCTTTTACGCAAATTTTCTGAGGGCAAATAGATTCTCGTGCAACGTCTTTGGCCACAACTTTCGCTTCTCGTGATAGTGAGCTCCTTGGTGCTTCTCCTACACACGAGAATAAAGAAAAATCTTTCGTATTGAACAATAAAGCTGTTCCCTCCCTGGCAACGGCGCCAAAATTGATTGACAAAAAGCATGCACAAATATAAGTAAAGGAGTGTGGGTTGGTGTTACTGCTTTTGCGATTCTTTCGTAGCAGCGAAGTGGCTATACGGGTCGTATCCACAAGGAGGGAGAGCGATGAAAGCTTGATGCGGCTTCTTTATTCAAGAAAAGAGAAAGTTCTTTATTTCAAATAAAGAATTGAAAAATGAAAACAAGTTGGTTTCAAAAATTATTTTAGAATAATTTGGTGGTTTGTAAAATTGAATTTTCTTAATGGTAAAAACGCATGGATAACTTTCTACTAAGTGCTCCCACTAATTCCTAACTTCTTAAAGATGCAGCCTCACAATGGATCATAGGCAAGTATTACCTTTATGCATAGGAACTATTCACATTAGGACCGAATGAAAGTCCTTCCTTTAACTTAGCTTCACATAGCAAAACTTGGACATTCCCTTATCAAGATCCAATAGAAGGCGAGAATAAGGGAAGACGCAAGTGCACTAATGGTATCGGTAAAGTTAAAAGGAAAATCTCTAACTTACAAAAACAAGTAAAGTATACAATCCATAGATCATCAAAAACCCGTTAAGTATGAAATATAAGAAAGCAAATACTTGTATGTAAGTTAAAGTTAGAACCCTCGTCTTAAGATATCATAACTCTCGTTTGCACAGGACTTATTTGATACTATTGACTCATTTGGGTTATCAATCAAGTTGTTAGAGATTAGTGGGTTAGTAGTTAGTTAGCCATGCAATAGAAGAATTAGTTAGACATGGTAGTAAAAGAAACAACAAAAGAAAAGAAGAAAAGAGAAAGGCACTACAATAAGAAAGTAAAAGCAAATGGAAAACACAATAAATGGAAAGAAGAAAGAGCAGTAGTTACTTATATTAGCTTGTCACCTTCAAATACAACTTGTACACACTCTCTCCCTTTTACTCTAATGGCTAAACTAAGTTAGAAGAAGAAGAAAACAACTACAATCCTAGAAACAAACAAACAACAATGCTCTAAATTCTGGATATATCCATCTTCAGAACCCCAGGGGGTTTTTATAGGCACCAGGGAAAGGGGGCCAGGGGGATAACTCCTGCCCAAAGCACGGGCGCGGTCACGCCCGTTTTGCTGCAGAAATGCGGCCAGAGCCGCATTTCCGTGGCAGTACTAAGGCGGCACGTGTAGCGCCGCCTGCTGCGTCTGGTCACATCTTTCCCATGTCTGCTTTATCTTCTGGATTTTTAGTTTGGTGTCCTGGGCTGACAAAATCTCCTCCCTAAGATCAATGGCTACTTGGTAGGCCTTTAATCACGTTTAAATGGTGAATTAGGGTCTTCTTCTTCATTGCACACCATGAACCTAGGATCAAGGAAGAAAAGCTTTATTAGCAAAATTTAATACAAAATAAATATGCAGATGTGATAAAAATTATGCAATATTAGAGGCTAATCACTTGTCAAGGTCTTTCGCGTAATCGGAATCGACATATCCAATACACTCTTTCTTACCAGTAGTATCCTTCTCGAATACCAATCCACATCTATTGTACTTTTAATGTATCGTATAATTCACTTCACAGCCTCCCAATGACCCCTACCAAGATCATGCATGTATTTACTATCCATGCTTACGGCTTGTGACAATTCAGGCCTCGTAAACACCATAGCATACATCTAACTACCAACTATGTTAGCATTGGGTACGTGAGACATACACTCACGCCCTTCAACTGTAGTGGGAGACATAATAGCTTTTAACTTGAAGTGAGAGGCCAACGGTATACTTACAGACTTTGTGTCGCTATTGATGTTAAACTTCTGAAGTACCTTTTATATGTACCCCTTCTACATTTGGCAAACCTTGCCACTTTTCTAATTTCTCTCAATCTTCATGCCTAGCACCATCTTTGCTTTACCAAGATCCTTCATTTCAAATTCGAAAGACAACTGTTTCTTTAATTTACCAATAGCGGATCTGGTCTTATAAGCTATGAGCATATCATCAACATACAATAGTAGATAAATATATTCTCCACCCTGTAGCTTGTTGTAGTAAATATATGGGTGATCGGGGGAAAATCGTGCACGAAAAATGTATGTTTTGAAATTAAGATTTAAAGTGTGTGCTTTGGCTTCCTCGATACTTCCGTTATAGCATAAAGGCTAAAACGAGTCAAATCCATAAGGACGGGAGGCGATAAAAGCTTACATGGTATGTTCACGTGTATGTTAACGGTTCTTCAATGTTTGAAAGAATGAAAGGAAAAGAAAACAAAGAATGAAAAGAGAAATACGGTGAAACACAAAGTGAAAAACACCTAGAGGGGGGTGAATAGGTGTAAGTGCTAATCTAAGAAACTTAATGCAAACTAAGTGCGCTAAATGCGGAAGCTAATGCAAATTATGCACAAACTAATACAATACAACAAGTGTAGCCGAATTCCCCTTGCGAGGCTCTGGACTAACTCCCCTTGATTCCCCTTAAAATGGGTTGAGGCG
Organism: Agave tequilana; assembly: GCA_038442645.1. Classification (NCBI taxonomy): domain Eukaryota; kingdom Viridiplantae; phylum Streptophyta; class Magnoliopsida; order Asparagales; family Asparagaceae; genus Agave; species Agave tequilana. The sequence continues at coordinate 7,916 of JAVJIF010008195.1, read as the reverse complement.
CTATGTGAAGCTCTTGTTGGATGAGTATAAGTTAGGCACACACACACAAGCAATCCAAGCAATATGAAATACACACAATAAAGCCAGCATATAAGAATGAATTGCAATATAAAAGATGCAAGGCAACACAAGCAATGTATAAGATATGAATGAATCAATGCTCAACACAAGCAGTATGATATGATGATGAGTATGATGCTTTGCACAATAATAAGAGAGAGAGTTAGAGAGACAATGGATCAAAACGCAAACACCAAGATTTGTTTCGAGGTTCGAGCACCTTGCTCTACATCCCCGCCTACACCACCGTGTAGGATTTCCACTATCTCAACTCCCACCGAGGGAACCTCTACCGAAGAGGATTTCTTACAGCACTAGGAGTACCAAACTCCTCTCTCAACAACAACCTCCTCACAACCGAGGGGTTAGGCCCGTAGCCAATACAACAACAATCCACACACCTCTACCGAAGAGGCTCACAACCAAACTCCACCTCTACCTAAGAGGCTCACAACCAATACCACTCCGATCACCTCTACCGAAGAGGGATACAACAAATGAATGAGGGTTTACAACAAGTGGTTCCAAAACCACAAACTCTCTTTTTCTTTCTTTTTCCACAAAACAAAGATCCTAATAGTTTAGGATAGAAGATAGCTCAAGTGTGGAAACAAAGTGTTTTTGGAAACAAGCAACAAAGAAAAACTACTTGGGAAATCTCTTGTATATGATAGAAAATGAAATATCAAATCAAAATCCCAAACCCTAACTTTCTTTGATTTTCCAAAAACCCAAAACAAATAAGATGAAATCTTTTGGCTTAAAAACCCTTTTAAAACTCTTTTAAACACTAGAGAAAGTCTGGAATTTTTAGCTCTAAAAATCTTAGCCAAAACAATGGAGAAATGGGTATATATAGCCCCTAGGAAAAACTAGCCGTTAGGCTGATGTGGCAGCCTGACAGACCACCGGTCGACCGGTCCGGTCGACCGCCAACGGTCAGAAATATGACCGTTGGGCAACAGCGGTCGACCGGCCCGGTCGACCGAAACAAAACAGAGAGCAAAGCTCTCTTCTGCGGTCGACCGGTCCGGTCGACCCAGAAAACCAGAGAGCAGATATACTGCTCCGGTCGACCGGCCCGGTCGACCGTCTCAGTGACTCCAGACGTGCACAGATCTGTGCACGTCCGGTCGACCGGCCCGGTCGACCGTTGAGTCCTGGACCTGAAAACTGGGAAAAATATTTTATAAAAAAATCTTTTATCTCTTCTGAAAATTCCACAAAATTTGTTTTATCACTTTATATTAAAACATAAACATGTGATAAAAATTTCAAGATAATATATCAACATATCAATTCATTTTTGTGTCTTGCAAATTTTATCAAAAACAAAACTTGTATTTTGTCAAACTTGATTTTTCCAAAACATGAATAGGATAGTCAAAATAAGTTTGTCTAGCAAGTTTGAAACATGTATGTATATCTAGAACATATCTAATATACATAGGTATAAAGTAAACTTGTTTTGATCTATTATTCATGAAAACCAAAACCAAATCATAAAACGTGTGTGTTTTGTGCACTTGAGCATATCAACTAAACTAAGCTTTACAAATGGATCTAAAACTCTATCTAAATTAGGATACCTAAGTCTTCTTGACGATCTTCATCTTCAAGTAGACTTGCTCCAAACTCCGTGATTCTCCAAGTGCAAAGGTATGATCTTTAAGCTTTGGCACCAGAATCATCATGAATAGCTTCTAATCATCTTGTTGAAGCTAATCACCAACTAATATCTTGTTAATGATCTGAAACTTAGAAACACAAGAATATTAGTAAACATAACTACATGAGTGTTGATCATCATCAAAACTAGAGTGGAAGGCCATTGGGCCAACAATCTCCCCCTTTTTGATGATGACAAAACTCATGGAGTTATATATGCATGGATTAAAGTTAAGCTTCAAAGAAGCTCCCCTTAACTCATGCATAAACAAATAAACATAAATATGCAAGAATGATAATGCATAAACAATAAAAAACTCTAGATACCACACGGAATATCCAAAACAAAGCAAGCTCTAGATACCAATTACAACAATTACAAGCAAGCTTTGGATACCAATTAAACTTAATAAACAATTAAACTTAATATTCTTGATATTAAAACATAATATATGCATATAAAACATAAGCATGCATATAAAACTCAAATACTTCTCCCCCTTTTGTCAATCATCAACAAAGGGGTAAGCAATCAAAACCATAGATAAAATAAGGGGTAAAAATCTTTCTCCCCCTTTTTGTCAATCAAAACGATGCAAACAATGTTCTCCCCCTTTTTGTCTAAAACAAAAAAAAACAAAGTCAATAAGGGGTGACTACAAACATGATATCAATTAGAAAATATGTCAATGAAGCATCTTGATACCAATAAAGGATCAATATATGTTATATGCTATATACATTCATGAAGAGGAAGACGCTAAGTTAGCTTCCCTACACATATGCATTACATGAAGAAGGGATGACAAGCCCCAATTCACATAACACATATTATGTAATGCATAAGAGGAGATGTGAAGCTCCCCCTACACACGTATATCATATAAAGAAGAGTTGTCAAGCTCCTCAATTTATAATATACTCAACATGAATCTATATGTAAGAGAGATGTTAAGCTCTCCTTGCATATAGGAAATACAAATCAAAACTTGAATATTTTCTTTAAACAACATTTTGAGATACCAATTGTAATTAAACATAACAAATTACCAATTGTAAAACAACATAACAAATTTTGAATGTCTAAACACAAATTTTGATACCAATTGTAAGAATATATTTCATTTTGAAAACATATGATACCAAATTCGAAATGTCAATCATAAAGTATGGGAGTACAAATACCAATTGAAAGACAAAATATGAAATACTCATTTTCTCCCCCTTTATGAAATACCAAAGGAAACATTGAATACTTTTATTTTAACAAGTTAAACATAAACAACTATTTGTACTCTAAGATATAGGAATATAGTAGGCATAAATAAAACAAGTATATGTGTATGAAATGGAATGAGTATCAATCACCAATAGATGATACCAAATAAAAACATACATACACAATAAACATATGAGTATACAAAAGGTCAAAATGATACCAATTGAAAGAGTTCAATGATACCAATTGACATAACAATAAGCTCAAGTGCATACATCATATTATCTACCACCCAATCATAATTCAAGTTTTAAAGATTTTCAATTTAGGGCATACATGAACATGATCTCCCATCCTACCGCCCTTGGATGGTAGGGTTTTCAAAGATAGATTTGAAAATATAGTTTTGTTTGAAAATCACTACCAAAATGAAGAACACCGCAACTAGTTAAATGGAAAACTTGTTAACTAGCACGAAATCCTTCAAGTAAGGAATAAAACAAAAAATGAAATTCACATGATAATCATCACTCTAACCAATAAAGCATACCTCCTGAGAAACAAACATGAGCAATAGATATGAGTGTACAAATAATATGTGAAGATCATAATCATGAAAAATATTTCATTAAGCTCAATTATTTCTTAAAACATAATTCCATCAAAAACATGAAAAATCATATAAAACTACTTATTTAATCTTCAAGGCATATGTATGTCTAATACAAGCTAAAATATACATACATATCCAAAACTCAACGAGTCCACTAAATGTATATTCATGAAGGCACGTGGCTCAAAAGATGTATATGTATAAGATTAGTTTGAACTAGATAGACATATACATGAAGTTAAACATAAATACATAAAACATGAAAAACTAAATTTTCATCACAACAATTTCATTTCAAGGTATATGTATGAATTGTCAAACATGAAGTATACATACATATCCCTAAATACAATTGAGTCCAAATATAGATTTGCATGAAAGGCAAATGACTCAAGGGTTGACAATACAAACATATACATGAAGTGAAACACACAATCATAAAATAAATTCAAAAATGGAATACAAGTTTGAAATGTATGAATCATCAAAACTAGACTATACTAACACATGTAATGGGTTCAAATAAGCAATCAAGCCCAAACATACATAGATTTATTTGTGGCCCACTATATGTACAAGTATAATTCCTAGTCTTAATGAAAACTAACACTTAAACATGTAATCAAGTCATTGAGCATCAAAACAAACACGAATACCATATCTCTAACTAAAACACATACAAAATTCATCAAAATTCTTTTATTTGAATTTTAAACTACATATACATGCAAATAGGTATAACAAGTATAAATGAACGAATCATCAAAACTAGCTCATGCGTGTACATATAGTGAATACAAATGAGCATGAAGTTCAATTGCATATAAAACAAATGTAACTCACTATTTGTACATGTCTAACACAAGTTTTGACAAAATCCACATTTAAACATGTCATAACCACAAGGAGTATCAAACAAGCTAGAAATCAACATCATAAGAACTAAAACATGATTACTATGTAAATTCACATGTATTAGATTCATGATGTACATTATAGCTAAACAAACGGTGAGAACACTAAATATGAATCAAATAAGCATGTGTGTCTCAAATACTATACATGTATGTCAAGGATCTAATAAACATGGAATGAACATACTAATCCATAGACATCAAAACATGCTATAAACTATCAAACATGCTATAAACAATGAAGTAGAAAGCATGTAAACATAATAAATGGAGTAAAGGATTGTTACCAAAACCGAAGAAGCAACTCTCCTTGTCTCCAAAACATGGTGGTCATCTCCACCAAATCTTCCCTTGAAAGTGATGCATCCAATTGATTTCCTTTAAGTACGGAACGCATCCACTTCAAGGTGTCATCACTCTCACGTCATGTGAGAGCCCACACCTACATCAAAAATAGGAGTGGTGGTCTTTGGTACCCATACTCTTTTGGGTCCATGAGGGTTAGTACCTTCTCTAACTCAAACAACTTCTTCTTGGCTAAATTTCAACATGTAACGATCATAGCAAAATTTAGCAAGATGGCCTTTTCGGCCACAATGTGTACATGTGTACACATGAGCATACTTGTGTTGATGGTGTCCATGTGAAGCATGTGTATGCCGTGATGGGTGTGCATGAATAAAGGATGGAACTTGTTTCTTTCGAACCAAGATTTCCAACCGTGAGTGGTTCATGGCACATTGGCTCATAGTGGAGCCCAAACAATCTACTCTCTTCTTACCATACAAATCATCAATATTTTAGAAGAAGAGTACATGCATTAGGTAGACTATACTGAAGAAGCTACACTAGCATGGCAAACATGTGCATCAATTTTATTTTGCAAAACAATATTCTTATTTAAACAAACATTCAACTCATTTGAAATAGAAATGATTTGTGTTTCAAAGCACATTCTCTTTTAAAAAAAATCAACTTTAGAAGACAAATTTCATTTTTCTTCAAAAGAGTTTCACAATCATTTTTAGACTTTAAAAATTTATTTTTCTTTAAAGCAAGTTCCATTGAGATCTTAATGAATCCCTTTCATTATAGACCTCAACTTTCTCTTGCAAAACACAATCAAGTCTAGAGTGCAAACATTTATTTTCTTTTTCAATATCTAGACTTTTCTTTTTCAACACATTATATTTTTTCTATTAACTTTTCACACACAATAGATAGTTCTTCATTTAAGGCATGGATCAACATAATCATTTGAAGAACTAGCACAATCATTACTATCTAGTTGAGATTCCGAATGTACCTCAAGGGAGTCATTCCCTTGGACCATGTAGCATATAGAGTTGGATTCTCCACTAGATTCCTCTTCTTGGATTTGGACTTGAAGCTTGGAGGTGTTGGTGTTGCTGTCAACTTGTTTCACACTGCAAAAGCGGAATCAAGATTAGAAACACGTAAAAGATATTCTTTTGATAAGTGCTTCTAATAGCCTCTAGGGCTTGTGCATTTGCCCCTATATGATTGCAATCACCAAGATAACATCTCTTGGTGGCCGCAAGAAAACATGCAAACCTAGGGTCTTTAGGTACATGGACTTCTATACTTCCAAACATCAATGTTGGAAGGGTCAAAGCTAGGAGGGGTCATGAAGTCCATGGTAAACTATATATGAATGTGCAAACAAACAAATGCAAATGAGATTAGCAAGCAAATGGATCACTCCTAGGATGTTAAGCCTAAGTATCATGAGCACTAGCTCTGATACCAATTGAAAAACACCTAGAGGGGGGTGAATAGTGTAAGTGCTAATCTAGAAACTTAATGCAAACTAAGTGCGCTAAATGCGAAGCTAATGCAAATTATGCACAAACTAATACAATACAACAAGTGTAGCCGATTCCCCTTGCGAGGCTCTGGACTAACTCCCCTTGATTCCCCTTAAAATGGGTTGAGGCGCTATGTGAAGCTCTTGTTGATGAGTTAAGTTAGGCAACACACACAAGCAATCCAAGCAATATGAAATACACACAATCAAGCCAGCATATAAGAATGAATTGCAATATAAAAGATGCAAGGCAATACAAGCAATGTATAAGATATGAATGAATCAATGCTCACACAAGCAAGTATGATATGATGATGAGTATGATGCTTTGCACAATAATAAGAGAAGAGTTAGAGAGACAATGGATCAAAACGCAAACCCAAGATTTTGTTTCGAGGTTCGAGCACCTTGCTCTACATCCCCGCCTACACCACCGTGTAGGATTTCCACTATCTCAACTCCCACCGAGGGAACCTCTACCGAAGAGGATTTCTTACAACACTAGGAGTACCAAACTCCTCTCTCAACAAAACCTCCTCACAACCGAGGGGTTAGGCCCGTAGCCAATACAACAACCATCCACACACCTCTACCGAAGAGGCTCACAACCAACTCCACCTCTACCTAAGAGGCTCACAACAATACCACTCCGATCACCTCTACCGAAGAGGGATACAACAAATGAAGGAGGTTTACAACAAGTGGTTCCAAAACCACAAACTCTCTTTTTCTTTCTTTTTCCACAAACAAAGATCCTAATAGTTTAGGATAGAAGATAGCTCAAGTGTGGAAACAAAGTGTTTTTGAAACAAGCAACAAAGAAAAAACTACTTGGGAAATCTCTTGTATATGATAGAAAATGAAATATCAAATCAAAATCCCAAACCCTAGCTTTTCTTTGATTTTCCAAAAACCCAAAAACAATAAGATGAAATCTTTTTGGCTTAAAACCCTTTTAAAACTCTTTTAAACACTAGAGAAGTCTGGATTTTTAGCTCTAAAATCTTAGCCAAAACAATGGAGAAATGGGGTATATATAGCCCTAGGAAAACTAGCCGTTAGGCTGATGTGGCAGCCTGACAGGCCCCGGTCGACCGGTCCGGTCGACCGCAACGGTCAGAAATATGACCGTTGGGCAACAGCGGTCGAGCGGCCCGGTCGACCGAAACAAAACGAGAGCAAAGCTCTCTTCTGCGTTCACCGGTCCGGTCGACCCAGAAACTAGAGAGCAGATATACTGCTCTGGTCGACCGGCCCGGTCGACCGTCTCAGTGACTCCAGACGTGCACAGATCTGTGCACGTCCGTTCGACCGGCCCGGTCGACCGTTGAGTCCTGGACCTGAAAACTGGGAAAAATATTTTATAAAAAAATCTTTTATCTCTTCTGAAAATTCCACAAATTTTTTTTATCACTTTATATTAAAACAAACATGTGATAAAAATTTCAAGACAATATATCAACATATCAATTCATTTTTGTGTCTTGCAAATTTTATCAAACAAAACTTGTATTTTGTCAAACTTGATTTTTCCAAAACATGAATAGGATAGTCAAAATAAGTTTGTCTAGCAAGTTTGAAACATGTATGTATATCTAGAACATATCTAATATA